>LNAC01000271.1:67846-245070 GCA_002007465.1 Ailurus styani | reverse complement strand
TGAGCAGGGAGCCCGATGCGGGCCTCGATCCCAGGACCCTGAGATCATGACCTGAGCCGAAGGCAGAGGCTTTAACCCACTGAGCCACCCAGGTGCCCCAAATATATTTTATCTTATACTCAATATATATTTAGATCTCAGGTTCTGAAAAAATAAAAAAAAGAGTTAAAGTGAGTCTGAATTGTTCTAATTATTTTATAGAAAAAGTATTGTTTTATGGTATTTTGTGTCATCCGTGAGATCAAATATATGGTCATATTCTTTGTGTTCCTTTTCTACATAGTCTTACCCTTATTTTAATGAGGAAGGAAAATACAGTGCAATAATTAAAAGTATTGGCTTAAAATTCAGAAAAGCATCAGTTTGATATCCAGATCCCCTATTTCTAGCTATGGAATCTTAGGAGGGCAGTTTTCTCATCCATAAAATGATAATAATAATAGCTATCTAAACATAGAATAATAACTGTGGGTCTAAAGTGAGATAATGTAAATAAGTCCTGAAACAGATATGTCCAATGTTACTTGTAATTCTCATTCTGGTATTGATGGTGAGATTTTTATTGTTGTTGAAAATTATTTACATTACCCACAAGAAGTTGACCTACTTCCTAGGGAATGTATGTTGTACTATTTAAAGAAAATAGAGCTCTCTTTAGCTTCAGGATCACACACTGTAACTATCTTAATATTGTCCCCCTCCATCTTCATTTAAAAAGGGAATATTGGTTTCTTGGAAGGGAATTTCTGTACTATGACTGTCTCTCCTTATCTGCATCAGAGCACTTTTAATTATACCTTACAGTGAAGTAGAAGAATAAAATAAGGAATATACAAATTATATTCATCAGGGAGAGGATTAGTGGAAAACACTCAGACCAAGGGATATCGACTGCAAACATGTGAGTGGCAACCTAACCTTCCTGAGACAGGAATCAGTAAGTGGGAAAACAAAAGGCTCTTTTTGAATAAAGTGCTGTGAGATCTTGGTAAGTAGTTTCTTCACATACTTAGTGCATTTCTGCTAGTACTCCAAAAAATATTTTATTCATAGTGCAAAGGCACCATAAAAATCAAAAGTCCTCAAACTTGAGAAGGTCTTTGTACAACCCTGAAAGGACATTAAGAATAAATCAATGCCTGTTCTTACAATTTTATTTAAATTGCAAATTCAAATCTGTCTTCGCTATAGGGTTTTTCTTCTATTTGTTAATATTATCCTTGCTCTAGAAGGAGAACTCGTGAGTCCAAATGCTCTACCTGACAGGTAGACAGACCTCTCCAGAGGTTACTTGCAACAGAGGCAGTACAAATAAATCTGGGTTCAATCCACTTGTAGAAAAGATTTGAAGAAACATCTCAAGATTTAGTGTTTTCATGGTCAAGTTCAGACCATTGCCATTTCAAAGCTTGTCCTTGATTGGCAGTATAGCTACCTCTAAACATTTTCATCTCAGGAAAGGATGAGCAAGCATAAGGAATCCATCAAGGCTGCAGTTACTATTAATGCTGCAGAACTGGAGATCTGAATAAGTTTCAAGCAGTAAATCCTAAATGTTGCAGAAGTGACCCATCTACTGCTCTTCTGTTCTGCCAGTCAAGTTCATGCTGCAGAAGAATCTATAGCCTATCACAGACCCTGAAAGCTTTCATTTCTCACCAATGTCATCTGATAGATGAGGTAACAGAAGACAGAAATGGACCACTAAGGACTCCTTAATGATATACAAGAGGGATTGAAATACAGTCATTTAGTCACTCCTCCAAACATGTGACATTTACTGAAGACATGCGACATGTATGGCACCCACAGAGTTTATAATCTACTAAAAGACAGACTTGTAAACATCTAACTACGTAAGAAAAATTTTTGGAAGTGTGGTTATTAGTTGACTGTTGCCTAGGGCTGTGGTATGGATTCTAATAAATAAAATACATATTCATGTTAACAACAAAAACAATAAAATTAAGGCACCCAGGAATAAACCTAACAAAAAATGCACAGGTCTTTATAGAGAAAAGTGCAAAATATTAAAGTTACTTTCCTAATTAAATTAAATTAAACCAATGCAAATTTTATTAAAATCCAAATAAGGTATTTCATGAAACTTGAGAAATCTATCTATCCATCTACTTATCTGGCTAGCGATCTAGCACCATAATACCAAAACTAATAGATACCTTTGAAAAATAAGGGTGGAAGGAGAAAACTTACTCTACTATATATCAACATTTATAACATCATTGTAATTAAAATACAGGTTGGTGTTTGCAGAGAGATAGATAAATTGACCAGTAACTGGACCAGCAATCAGAGAAAGGGAATTAAAAAAAAACCCTCATGAATATATTAATATTTTTATTTGATATTTTATGATATAATTTAATAAGTATTAAATTATTATTTAGAGGTGGAATTAATTATTAATGATATTGAGATAATTACTCATATAGGTCTGTACTTTAAATGTTGCACAAAAATAATTTCCAGACATATTTGGCACCTATATGTAAAAACAAAAATTTTTTTTCAAAAGAAATTATAGGAACACATTTAATGACCAGAACACTGAGAATGACTTATACAGAAAAACTATAAGCTATAAGAGTAAAGATTGATACATTAGAAATAATTATGTAAAGATAAAACTTTTAGGTAATAAATAAATAAAAGCCTGCAAACAATGTTGAGATGGTATCAGCAATACACAAAACTGACAATGTTTTGTGTTTAGGACATACAAATCTCATTCTCCTTCATACCTTATAAATCAATAAGTAATAAATAAAATAGACGAAGAATATGAATAGACAGTTCACATAGGAGAAAACACAAATGGCCAAGAAAAATGAACATATGCTCAGTTTCACTGGAAGTCTAAGAAGTGAAAATATAAACAATATATATCATGACCGTAAGTCTTTCTTTTTGTCTTAAGTCTGAAAATGCCAAGTGTTGCCAAAATCACAGAATAACTAGAATTCTCATACTCTACTGAGGGGAAGTATAAAGTGTTATAAAACTATTATTAAAAAGTATTCTAGCAGGGGAGCCTGGGTGGCTCAGTGGGTTAAAGCCTCTCCCTTCGGCTCAGGTCATGATCTCAGGGTCCTGGGATCGAGGCCCGCATCCGGATCCCTGCTCAGGAGGGAGCCTGCTTCCTCCTCTCTCTCTGCTTGCCTCTCTGCCAAATAAATAAAATCTTAAAAAAAAAAAAGTATTCTAGCAATATTGTGTAGAGCAAAAGATACAGAACTTCCATCTACAAACAATTCCTTTTTTAAGCAAGCCCTCCTGAAAAACTCCAAGAAATGTTCAGGGAGACATATAAAGCATATTTTTCATACCACTGTTTTCAACAGTGAAAAATTAGAAAGAACCCAAATATCCATCACAGGAGAGAGGATAAATATATTATGATAAAGCCTTACAATGGAGCACCATAAACATCAATACATATGACCTATATCTCTATTTATACCTACACCTATATCATTACCTATTGGCTCAGATATATCTTCAAAAAGTAATTTTAAGTAAATAAAGTTGCAGATTGGAAATATGCTGTGGTACTATTCATATAAAATATAACAATGTAGAGAATATATTACTATACCACATCTTTTATATAATATATATTAAAATGTTTACATATTTTGTTTTCAAATGATAAAATGATAAAATATTTATGACGATGATAAACAACAAATCTAAAATAGTGACTACCTCTGGAGTAAAAAAGAAAATATTGGGAAAACATACAGATAGAACCAACAGTAGCTATAAAAAGAGGGTAAGAATAAAAAGCAAATGTGCCTGCTAAATTTAAAATGGCAAAATATAAGATTTGTTAAAAATTGGATGAAAGGCACAGATGCTGGTAATATTCTCCATACTTTTCCTTATATTTTGAAATAATTCACTAAAATTATCTAAGCAGTTGACTCAAAATTATTAAGAATTTCTAGGCTAAAATATTTGAACTTGAACTACTTAATGGGAAGTCCACAAAGGTTCTTAAATCATACAGTAGCTAAATAAAGATCCCAATTTCCTTAGCTTAGCAGCAAAAAGATTTCATTTCCTGCAAATAATTATGATCAGCCCTGACCTATTTTTTGAACTCACATAAAGAACTGTATTCTTTACATCTGAACTTGCATGTTCTACTCCAAATATCCCAGATAGGGTTTCTGGATTTCCTTCTGAAGTGTGCTTCTCCTGTAATCATCTTTTTCAGATAATGGTAATCCCATCATTTGAGCTACTTTATAAACCTTAGAGTCATTTATCACACTTTTATTCATTTGCCCTATCTTCAAATTCTATTGGCTCTTATCAAAATATATTCAGGTTCTTACCCTTTCTTAGCTCTTCTATTACCAGTTTGTTTATCCAAACCACCATCTCTCTTGCCTTGATTATTGAAATGACCTCTACAGACGTCCCCCTATTTCTATTCTTGATATTCTACATATTAATACAGATCTAGAACAATTCTCTGGAGAAAAGTAAGTTAAAATGTCAATGCTTTACTCAAAAAATCCCCAATACCTCCCTGAACTGAATGCCGTGGGTATCACTCAGATATCTAACTTACGCAGTAAAAGGACATTTATTTCCGCAGTTGCTGGGAATGTGGGCTGCTAAGAACATATGGCTGAGTCTCTTTCCAGTAATTGTCTTTGGCCAAAGCAAGTAGCCTCACCCCAAGTTGGACTCCCTTCTCAGAAGCAGCTCCCACCTAATGGCTAGTTAATGCATGAGTACAAAGGTCCAGACTCTTTGCCTCAATTTGGAAGAACTCTGAAGGATCCACTTAGCTCTAAACTTCCTCCTATGATTTTTTGAGGTTCAACCACATTTACATCATGGTTCAACTTCTCCCTGTGCTATATCCCATTTCCCCCACTTCCTTCAGGTTTTGTTCCTAAGAGCAATCCCCAGTCGTGGACCTCCTGTTCATCTCTGCCTGCAAGTCCCTACATAACTCGCTTTCCTTCTACTCTAACTTCTTTTCCTTTACCCTCCCTCGTTCCTGCTCCAGCCCACTGGTCTCCTGGCTGTTTCTGGGAGGTACAAGACACACGCTAACCTCAGAGCATTTCCACTCATGCTTACCTTTGCCAGGAATACTGCAGAAATACATTACCCCTCCCTCATATCCTTCAGCTCCATGCGTTCAAAGTTTACCCTTCTTTCAGCACCTAATTTAGAAATTGTAATCCTCCTCCACTGCCCCATTCCCACATCCTGTGCCCTTTAGTTTGCTTTTTTTTTCTCCTACATTGCATTCATTACCATCTTACATCAACATATCTTAATTTATTTAATGTCTATGTCCTCCACCTGGAACAAAGATTGAGGAGGACAGGGGATTTTGTTGCTGCTGTATTCCCCAGGGCCCAGAACAGGACCCAACACACACTGAATGAATCAATGAATTAAAGTGCATTCAGGACCAAATTAAAGAGGATCATTTGCATTTCAAGGAAATTTCCAAAGGATTCTATTTCTTGCCCCAAATGTCTCCATTCCTCCTCAGGTAAGTTGTTCCCTAAAGTAATATCCTTACCCCAAGGTGAACAACTAATGCTCCTGAGAAGGTAGGAACTGGTACCAACACGGAAAAACAGAAGTAAATTTTCAGTTAAATCATAGGTTCCTAAATGGGATTTTTCCTTTTTGTTAAACTGAATTTTTGTAATAAATACAAATATTTACCTTACCTCCCCAAATGCGGGGGCGTGTAGGGGAGAGGCAGAGGGAGCGTTGATTTTAAAAGTCCCAAATTACAGCGGTAGGGAGAAGGACTGAAGCAAAGGATGGCAGAAGTTTCAGGGCTGTAAAAGTCTAATAAAAGCAATGATCCAAACTTACTCCTTACTAATGTATGGCTTACAGGTCACAAGGTCATCAAAACTTACATTACTTGCTCGGCATTGATTTATATATTCCTTACAAGAAAAAAAAATTACTTCCCCAGAGTCTCTTTGATAATATTAATATTCTGCATTCTGAATACATCTAATGCATGTCTAAAATGATTTTATATCCATTATCTCATGTGATCTTCACACAAAGCCACTAGCAAAATCAATAGGACTAGCTTTATTCCCATATGGCATAAAAGGACAGTCAAACACAAAAGCTTTGTTAAATGTATAAGATCATGCTAAATTCATCAAGGACTTTGAATTTTTCTACTAAGTATATTGCTCCTTACTGTTTCCTATTAGAAACTGCTGAGCTCTGAAAAAGGGACAAAGACGCTCCAAAGGATAATTACAAACCTGAGATCAAAAGGTGTTTTCAGGTTTGTGTCAGAAAAGACCTGTTAAGAAAATGCAAACTGTAAAGACATTAAAGAACCACACAGGGAAAACCATAAGCTCACAGTAGGAAGGGGAGGGAAAAAAGAAAAAAAAAAAGCCTTTCTTGAAGGAGATAATTTAGTACAAGTAAAATTGTAGTTTATTGCACATTTACAAAAGCATATCCCCTTTGTTTTGTTTCTAAATTACAAGTAACATCAATCACTCAGGAGAAAAGCGGCAGAGCAGAATGTCTTAAATCCCCTAGGTTCAATAAAATTCGTAATTGGTATAATTCAGAGTATCCTCCCCTCAGACTTCTTAAAATCTCATTTTATTATAATTGAAATTTAATCAATATGCAGTGTGGATTACTTATACTCGTGAACAAGTTATTAAGACGGTGCTTACAGGATATACCATAACTACCAGTTGATTAAGTAAAGGGGGGAGAGGGGCGCCTGGGTGGCTCAGTGGGTTAAAGCCGCTGCCTTCAGCTCAGGTCATGATCCCAGGGTCCTGGGATCAAGGCCCACATCGGGCTCCCTGCTCAGCGGGGAGCCTGCTTCCTCCTCTCTCCTCTCTCTCTGCCTGCCTCTCTGCCTACTTGTAATCTCTCTCTCTGTGTCAAATAAATAAATAAAATCTTAAAAAAAAAAAGTAAAGGGAGAAAAAAGCAAACTCACTGTTAGTGCTCTGGAGAAGAAGTAACAGTGGATTGACTCAGAATTTCATTTTTAATGATTGTGTGTAGGTAGAGTTTAAATCATTCCTCAATTATCTTCACTCATCTGCCTAAGCTATAACCACCTATAATTTCTTTGCCACAAATGTATTCCACTGAGTGAATAAATATAAGTTTGGGAAATACTCTATAGCATGAGCCGGGTCCGTAGTAAAAGATATCCGGTCCTACCTCACCAAATAGTCCGTGATTAGTTTTATCAACATTATGATTGGATATGTGTTCAGCAAGCTCTTAAGTTGCTGAATAAATAATTTTTAAAAATTAAGGAACACTGCTAACCGTCCGCCCTGTGTATTTATGTAGGTATTCATGTAAAGATAAACACTGAAAAGAGATAAGAAAAAAACCTATGATGGATAAGGGAAGGCTAGACTTTAGCTGTGCCATTGTGGTTTTTAACCATAGGCCACCCCATTCTTGGTCTATTGGAAAATTAGCATGCAAGTGGGGCCCTAATTTCTACCTCTAGTCTAGACCAGCATTTCTCAAACCATTTATGGTAAAAGAAAATTGTTCCTTTTTCTTCCCTTTCAAATCCACCCCTGATGGATGTTTTTGTAAAACACAGTAAATACACAGATAACTAGAAAAATGAAATAAAAAGCCAAAGGCATGTAGAACTCAGCCCTTTTTTATTATTAGATTCAAAATGCATAAAATTGCTCTGGCAAATTGCCATAAAATTATTTAAATGCTTATGTTCAATTTTGGTCCTTCTCATGGACTAGTGACAGTCTGAAGACTGCCAACCACCTGAGGAACACCTACCATACAGCCTGAGCTCTACATTATTTAGAGGTCGTGATGAGAATGTTAATGGTGATGGTTAAGGGTTATGAAAGTCTTTTTGCATATGAGACACTGTGCTTAAGCATTTCTATACATTATCTTGCTTAGTCCTCACAATGTTCCTGTGAAATCTTTATAAATTTTAGCCTCACTTTACAGATGAAGAAACTGAAGCCCAGTCTTCTTCTAAGTTTTTATTTAAATTTGTTAGTTAATGGGCGCCTGGGTGGCTCAGTGGGTTAAAGCCTCTGCTTTCAGCTCAGGTCATGATCTCAGCGTCCAGGGATCAAGGTCCGCATCAGGCTCTCTGCTCAGCAGGGAGCCTGCTTCCTCCCCTCCTTGTCTCTCTGCCTGCCTCTCTGCCTACTTGTAATCTCTCTCTGTGTCAAATAAATAAATAAAATCTTTTTAAAAAAAGATTTAAATTTGTTAGTTAACATACGGTGTAATACTAGTTTCAGGTGTACAATAGAGCAACTCAACACTTCCACACCACACCTGGTGCTCATCACGAGGGCCTCCTTAATCCCTATCACCTATTTCCCTCATCTTCCCACCCACCCACCCTCTGGTCACCATCAGTTTGTGTTCAACAGATCAGAGTCTTTCCTGCTTTGTCTCTCTTTTTTCCCTTTGCTCATTGTTTTGTTTCTTAAATTCCACATATGAGTGAAGTCATATGGTATTTGTCTTTCTCTGACTGACTTATTTCACTCAACATTGAACTCTCTACCGCCATCCATGTCATAGCAAATGGCAAGATTTCATTCCTTTTAAGGCTGCATAATATTTCATTATACACACACGCACACACACACACACACATATACACCACCTCTTCTTCATTCCTTCGTCAGTTGACGGACACAGGGGCTGCTCCCACAGTTTGGCTGTTGTAAATAATGCTGCAATAAACATAGGGGTGTTTATATCTCTTCAAAATTAACATTTTCATCTCATACTCACCTTTGATGTCTAAGTCCTTGGGCCTACTTTTAGCAAGAATCCTGTTTGATTCAGAAACAATCCTCCTAAGTTTGAGGTCTTCTCTTAGTGATTTTCCATGCACTGATCTTCTCACCCTGCTCCTTGTCTACAATTCCCCTGCTGTCTTCTCTGTACCTAGTTTTGATCTCTCTCCCCTATTGCTATAGCCTTGAACAAAGGCTGTTTTAACAAGTACCAGAATAATTTTTTCTTTAAATGAAGGCAAGCCCTTTTTACCCATAAAACTCAACAAACAGCTTTGCAAGAAAAATGAAATGTAGAATGTGTATTTTAAGTAAACCACAGGAGAGACCATTTAAATAGCCTGTGCAATTGTTTCTCACTAACAATCAAGGATTGTTTTCTTAATTCTAGGCAGTAGAACACAGTGGTTAAGAGCATGACCACTGAAGAAAAACTCTGGATTCTGGACCTGCCTTTTACTGGCTGTAGGACTTAGAGCAATTCTATATGGAAAGCACCTCTATTCTTCATTCATCAGTAAAACGGGAGTGTGATACCTCATAAGACTGTTAATGTGAATATGTATAAAACATGTACAAAAATCCCTATCACAGAGCAAATGTTTCAGTGTTAGTTATTTTTATTCTTGTCATACTCCTACTCCAGTAAGGGTTTTAGATACCAGATATGCAATGTGATACTCTTGAAAAGTCTTTTTTATTGTGTAAAATACCGCTCCATTCTAGGTAGATTAACAATTGGGTTCACTCACTGGATTGGGATAAAATAAGAAACACTTTTCAGGTGTCCAACATCCTATGCTTGGTATTGTGCAAGAAATAAGCTTTTCTGATTATCATGATAACAAAATGATGAGGTTATCACCACTAACACCTATAAAGTAGCTCAAAATACTTTCATCAGTCATCCATGCACATTACTGATGAATACTCAGGTGCTCTAAAATTCACCAATGATGTTTTATCCTTCTACTGGATCACTTATTTCAGAACTTCGCTAAAGAAATTGTATTTTTAACCAATTCTTGAATTTTACTGGGTATAAACACAGGCATTTTCCCTTTTGCTGTATTCTCATAAAGAAAACGAAGTTTCAGAAAACTTGCTTCAAATCATTATACATATGATGATCGTTTAAATGTTTCATAATACATTTTAGCTTTTAGTAACTTTGCTTAATTTCCTAACTAGAGAGGTAATTTGCACACTTCAAATCCCTATCAATTGTGGGTGAAAAGAAAATATGCCACATAATTACCAATGACCAGGAAATAACTTTATTCACACAAAGAAGCATCTTTTGTGTATTTTTGTTCCTTTTCATTATGGAGTCACATGAGTTATAAAATTGTAAAGGTCAAGAAGAAAATTGTCTCTACCCACAAATCTCCCAGGGTATTATCAGAGATTCTGCAATAGATCCTACCTACCCTTTTAGAGAAAGAGAGAGTGTCAGGAAGTTTGTCAAGCTTCCTTAGCCACTGAACCAGATGATGCATGATATCTTCTATCATTTTGGCAGCCAAAGGCATCTCATGATGTCCAGGTATAAAGGGAGATACTGAAACCACACTTCGTACCTTTTATGAGTAGGAAATGGAGCCCTATTTTTCATGGGGCTTGTTTGTTCCTTGCTTAAGAGATTTTTGGAACAGAGACGAAACTGGTTTCACTCTGCATCCAGTACCACAGATTCATATACATGGCATTACACTTTCTGACTCATATTCCAATATATAGATGCATTTTTGCAAGTCTAGTAAAGGACAGATCAGGGCAGGACTTATTTCAGAATTTGTTATGTCTTTACTGCTTTCTTTTTCTCCCCCTTATTTATTTATTTATTTGTTTGNTAAAGGACAGATCAGGGCAGGACTTATTTCAGAATTTGTTATGTCTTTACTGCTTTCTTTTTTCTCCCCCTTATTTATTTATTTATTTGTTTGTTTGTTTATTTATTTATTTATTTGCCCCAGGGGTACAGGTCTGTGAATCATCAGGCTTACACCTTTCACAGCACTCGCCATAGCACAAACCCTTCCCAATGTCCATAACCCAGACACCCTATCCCTGTCCTCCCACCACCAACCCTCAGTTTGTTTTGTGAGATTAAGAGTCTCTTATGGTTTGTCTCCTTCCTGATCCCATTCTTTACTGTTTTCTAAACTGATACTAATCTCCAGGATGGCAGAGATCACCTTTCCTTTAGCTGTGCATCAACCACGTTATCAAAGCCTGATGCTTTGTGCCCAGAGGCTTTCAATATCTATCTATCATCTACCTATCTATCTATAGATCTATAGATATAGATATATTTAATTTAGTTGATTATTGTTCATCTCAATTTTAGAACCAGAAATGGTGTGTTTATTTAGGGAAAAGGGGGCTTAAATGACTTAAAGTCTTTAGATAAAACGCATGTTATTTCATTATTCTAGTCATCACAGCTCTGTGAATACAGTTACAGTGAGATGGCTTTAACATAATCAAGGACAAGAAATAATCGTCTCCTCAGTCCAAAATGCCAACCTTTTGCCAATTATGTCACAAAAATCATCATAGAAACATGCTTTTTTTTCCCAAGACCAATTTAAAGAAGGAAGAATACTGTTAAGTTTCAATAATGAAAGTGCGTAGAATTTGTCCTTAAAAGTCATGCTGAAATTGTTTTTAAAGTTTGCATGACTGTAATTGCCCTCAGGCAGAATGTTGTAAATACAATCTATAAAATAAAAAAGCAAATAAAATTAGCCTCACTCCTTAAATGATTATTCCTTCTGACTATGGGGGAAGAAAGCATTATTTTCAAAAAGTGCTTTTAAAAAAGCGTAATTTTTAAAAAGCGCATTGCTGAACAGAATAGCTCATTAGAAGGACTTCTCTCAAACAGAAATATGGAAATCTTCTAACAGCTTCCTATTTAAATAAAATAAAAATTGAAGATAGATAATTCAATGGATTTTTTAAATGTTAATCAGAGAAGGAAAATTGAAATTATGAGTTCCTGTTTTATGAGATATTTAAGAATTAACCCATATCAAAGATAAATAAGTAAATAAAAATAAAAAGGTTTAACCAATATCCAAATTATTTCCTTTGCTAAGTCGTCAACAGCAAAGTTTGTCTTTTTGCTATAGACTGTTTGATAGAAACCAAGGAGTTTACTCAACTAGCCAAATAGCCTTCCAGTTCCCACTCTCTCCTTATAAGACCATCTTCATGAATCTGAGTAACTATGACTCACTCAAAATTGGGCTGGTTCCTGGTTATATACTATTGTAGCAGACAAGTAGGCTAAGTCACAGATACGCATGGAAATAAAGAGGCCTTTGTCCTCTTCAACATAGAGGTGAGAAACCAGAGTCTACTATCAGCAAAGAATTAGAGTGAACCAGCTCTATATCACCCAACAATCTTGGAAATATCAGCACATACTGATGAGAGTTAGGGAGGAATTACGGCAAAGAAATGATAAAGGAAATGTTTTGTTTTCTCTTATATCCCTGTGTGTGTAGCTAATACAGTTAAAAATGTCATGCCAGTACCAGAGCTTCTAAAATCTACTGTCCAAGGCAACTTAGCCCTAACTTGCAGTTTTGTTACCCACTCACTCCTGTAGAAAAATGTATCCCAATTCTATTATATTTGATCATTTTATAAATATTGTGCACCTACCCTTTAGCAGACACTATGTAAAACAGAGAGAGTAACCTCTAGTTGCGCAGAATCTCATGGTAACATATCTAAGGAAAACAACTGTAGTCATAAAAAAAAAACTGTTATATAGAGGCACATGTAAGTGAGTAGTCAATTCCCAGTTGAAAACCCATGGAAGACTTCAATAGACAATCAACCAATTGATGTATGCACGTACGAGTTGAAGAAGAGAAGAAAGGAGGGTCCATGAAGCTTAACAGTTGAAAGCCATCCATGGCTTCCTATTTGCTCTCAAAACTAACTTTAACATCTATCAATAAGGTCTTTATGGTCTACAGAATTTGTCTTCTTATGATATGTCCAGCATCATCACTGAATTTTATCCACTATATTTTTAGAATTGCATCAGCAAGTATTTATGATGCTTCTACCATGAACCAGGCATTGTGTTAGGCCCTGAGAGCACAATTAGGAATCAAAGAGACATGCTGCTATCATGGCAATTAAAGACTAGTGGGGAGAAAGACAATAAATAAGTGAATGCCCAAATAAAATGATAGCAGATAGGAGGTGTGATGAAATAAAGAAGGTGTGGCAACAAAATAATAAAGTGGGAGTTAGTCCAGGGATAGGAATAGGACTCACTGAGTAAGCAATACTTAAGCAGAGACCTTTAGTTTAAGAAGGAACTTACCTTGCTAAGAGCCTGAAAAACATCTTTCCAGGCTTAAGGAACTGTTAATATAAAGATCGTGAGATAACAATTAGTTTATTGTAACATAAGAAAAGAGTAATATTAGTCAAGAGGGAGGGCAGAGCTCCGTGACACAAATCTGCATAGGTTCCTACTAACAGCATGGATTTTATTCAAGTCACAAAATAATATGCACTATACTCTTTCTCACACCAAGATTTTGCACATGTGGTCCCCTCTGCCTGACCTGCTCTCCCTTCACCTTCTTCACCTGCTGTTAGTCACTGATACCAGAGACCAGGTCTGAATTCACTTTTGCATCTCCCGGATTAGCTATTCCATGACTGAAGAATGGAAATGTGGAGACCATTCTCTTGCTAAATAACACTTTGAATACACTGTAGAAAAATCTCTTCTGAATTTCAATAAGACCATAGCAAATAATATTAAGATCTAATGAAATATAGGAGGGAACTAACTCAAGTTTGAGGAAGGAATCCTCCTGCCTTCTTTGAAAAATATATACATAGCATATACTCTTTACTTTTACCTTTGAATTAGCAAAGTCTAATTATCTACCTTTCGCACTTAGTATTTTAAAATCAATATTTTGGTCTTGATTTATCCCTGCTTTTACAAGTATATGTAGATATATTTTAGTTTTATAATGCAAAAAATACGAACGCTTTTGCATTAGGTCACCAAGGATATCAAAGAACACCCATGCAGATACAATTATAGTGAAGACGCAGCCCCCTCTCCTTTATGAAGATGATTATTTTTTAATTATTAATGGGTCACTGGTTATTACAGAGGGTAGTCCATAGAATGCATGTTACAATCTAATGATACACTTCCAATGATGGTACTTAGAGCAACGGGAATATATCTATCGTGGCTGTTGTTGTTAAGGAAATCCTTAACACATTCCACAAAGAACTTCCTAGCTGCAGGAGGAGTCTTCATAGAGCAAATTTCCAGTGACAACTAGTAAGGAGAATCATCACGCTTTCTCAGTGCAGACAGCTCCAGTTGTGCAAAGAGAAAAGGAGCTAGTTGCCATGAATAATGACTAATTAGGAAAATTTTGACAAGGGTATAATTTCAATTGGTGATTCTCAGCCCTGAGATAATTTCATGCTTTGTGAAAACCATTTGGTGAAAAGTTAATTCAAATCTAAACTTTATTTTTGTAGGAATTCAGTGAAATTGATTTGACATTGGCTAACGGTTTTATAACAAGCAATCAAGATGAGAGGTCTTTAGGGAAAATTTTTTAAATCCCTCTTTTTCTTGCTTTGCCTCTCCCCCACCCCCACCCCCAACCCCCATGATCATTTGACTCTTAACTATAGAGGAAAAACTGATGATTACCAGAGGACAGGTGGGCGGGGAATGGGTTAAATATGTGATGCAGATTAAGGAGGGCACTTGTTCTGATGAGCACTGTTGTATGGGAGGTGGTATATGGGAGCGCTGAATCAGTAAATTGTATGTACACCTGAAACTAATATTACACTTATGTTAACTACCTGGAATTTAAATAAAAACTCTTTAAAAATCTCTATTTTTTCCTATGTGATATCTTGGTAGTATCAGAAAGACTTCAGCTTCTATCAATATACAGAGAAGTATGTAACTCAATCGTGGCTAGCTGAGTGTGGGAAAAGAAGCCTGCACATTATTTAACCACATTCACTGTTCCACAAGCAGAACATTTGTAAACAGTCATTTGATTTAACTTATGTATTTGAACATTTCAATTTGCCACATTTAAGACAGTCTTTGAATCCTTAAATGTGAGATAGATGGACCTCTTCACAGAATTTGGCATCTAAAAGTAAGACCAAATTCAATACAAATTCTCTACTTCTTGAGATATTTGAAGAGAATTATATTTTTAAAACTTGGTCCAGGGACGCCTGAGTGGCTCAGTTGGTTAACCATCTGCCTTCAGCTCAGGACATGATCCCAGGGTCCTGGGATTGAGTCCCACATCGGGCTCCCTGCTCCGGGGAGTCTGCTTCTCCCTCTGCTCTCCTGCTTGGCTTGCTCTCTCTCTCTCTCTGACAAATAAATAAATTTTTTTAAGTAAAAATTAAAAAAATACTTGGTCCAGCTAATGTAATTCTTCTTCCCTTTGTAGCAACTATTTTCAATACCAAAAAGTCACTTTATAAATCTTTTAATGCAATGAGGATTGTGATGAACATTAAAAAAAATTCGCAATTCCACAACATGATTCATATTCTATGCTGCAAAATACCCTATAAGGGCTCTAATCAACTAAGTAAAGAAACATTGTAAGATCTACTCATGTCCCAATAGAGCAGGAATTGGCAAACATTTTATAAATGGCCAAATAGTACATTGTAGGCCATACAAGTCTCCATCGTAACTATTCAAAGTCATTGTTATAGTTCAAAAGCGGCTACAGATAATATGTAAAGGGGTGTGTTTCTGGTCTAATAAAACTTTATTTGCAAAAACAGGCCATGAGCTGAATTTGACCCATGGGCCAAAGTTTACCAAATTCTACTATACAGAAATAAGAGGTAGTTCATATTAAATATGTTTTAAAGGCAATTTAATCATGTTGAAACCATCAGCTTTTTATTCAATCTTCAGGAAGGGCCAAATATTAAATGATATTTCATAGCAACATTTCATATAAATATGAAAGCAGGTGTCAAAGAAATAAATAACCTTTATAGCCATTTGTGCTAACATACAGTAAAAATATTGTTTTAGAGTTATTCCAGATTTGAAAAATAATTTAGATCATTTCTTATGTACAATTACGCAAATGCATAGCCAAGTCTCATAAACTCTACTTCCTTAGTCTGTTCACTCCTCTTTATCCCCAAGCCTGCTCACGTCATTAGCATCATCTCGTTTCTTGACCACAGCAATGGCTTCCTAACTTATATCCCTCAAGTCAGTTATCCACCTTGCTCCACAAGTCCCTGTCTAATTCTCCATTCAGTTACCAGAATGATCCATGATAAATGAAAATCTAATCATATCCTCTTCTCTCTCCTGTTTAAACATTCCAAAGCTTCTATGTATAGGATAAAATTTAATGTTAACATGGCTTACAAAGTCTTGGCTTGATTTTGCCTGTCCACTTCAGCACCACTATTCTTTCAACTCATCACGTTCCTTTTGCTTAAAGACATTTGGACATATGGTTCACTTTGCCTAGAATTCATTGGTAAATAATGATCGCCCCTCCAGGCTCCATGAGAGGAAGAGTGGTAATGTGTATTTCAGCACTTGGCCCAGGTTTGACATAGAATAGATGGCTGATATAATAGGTGCTCAATAAATATGTGTGAGCATGAATAATTGAATGGATATTCTAGAAGATATATTTAGACATTTGTTGAAAATATATCATGGTGGAAATGGGGCGAAAACATTCATATTGCTCTTGCCAATAGTTAACTATATGCATACTGTTGCTTTCTGGTTTATAATTCTTTTCTAATAAAACCTTGTAAGGGTCCTTTTCCTTTCTCCTGCCATATAATATTTCAATCAGCTTTCAAAAAATCCAATTGAGATTTTTTACCTTTTTTCCAGATCACTCATACTAATTACCAAGTAGGATCTTTCAATTCCCTAAAGCATTCCTGATCTGAGACTCCTGCAGAAACTTGAGAAGAAAAAAAAAAGAAACTTGAGAAAAATGGAGGGCTGGAAACATTCCCAGGTCTTAGATTCAACCTGCTGATGGCTTACGGTTATAAACTATTCAGAGGAGCAAAGCTGTTAGATCAATTTGTCTTATAGAAGTTCTAAGACAGTTGGCTCATGAACACTTTCTGATACGTTCAGCAGTCTACGGCTCTTTTGCTGAGTTGACAAGAGACGTGACTTCCCAGATGTTAAAACAGCTGTCAAATTCACCCCTAAGGGATCACAGCAATTGCTAAAGTTTTCATTTTCTTTTTCCTTCTGGATGAAATTTGCAAAATGTTTGAAACTTTGCCCTATGAGAACTGATCTTCAGCATTCAAGGTTGCTACAAAGACTCCTAGACATTTGTGAACTGTGGGGGGTGGGGGCGGAACAGCTGTGGAATGAGGGTAGAAAGGTCATAAATGAGCTAAGGATAGGATTTGTAGGGGAGACTTTTATTTCTTGATGTAGTAGATTGAAGAGTATCTCCATTTCAAAATTCAGTTAAAAACCCAGTGTTTAAAGAAGGTGCACTGGGGCAGCTGGCTGATTCAGTCAGTGGAGCATGTGATTTTTGACCTCAGGCTTGTGAGTTTGAGTCCCGCACTGGGTGTAGAGTTTACTTAAAAACAAAATCTTGATGGAAGGAAGGAAGGAAGGAAGGAAGGCAGGCAGGCCAGTCCATCCACTGGAAAGAAATATGAAATACCAGAAAGATACTAACATGTATCTGGGGCTCAGTGTATCCCCAAATCCCTATGAAAGTCTGACTATATACAATCATATTACAAGTTAAATATTCTTGATTAGGAATCTAAGTACATTCAATTATTTCTCACAGTAATTTTGTGATGATTTTGTAATAAAAGGAGAGGAAAACCAAACATGGAAACAAATTCATAGTTGCTATATGTTATTTTTATATATATATATTATAAATATATAATATTTATAATATATATATCCATATATATGAATATATACGTTCACAAATCTCTGTGGAGAAACCAGAAATCATATTATCAAAATACTTTATTTTGCCAATAAAGAACTTAAATAAAAACATGAAATGTTAAATAATTTGCCCAATATCACAGAACCAGTAGCACAGTCTAAACTGGCATCTAGGTATCTTATTTTCCATTATGTCACTGAGAGAATTGTATTGAAAGAAAAAAAATCTTCAGTTATATCATTCTGTAAATAAATTTCTAGTTTAATTAAGATGTATGATGATTTATTTTTTATACTTTATAAATTGCAATTCTAAATCTCATGCAACTAAGACTTTCTTCCTCTTGACTTAAGAAAGTAAGATTCACTTGGGCAAATAATAAAAATAAAATTAAAAAAAAAAAAAAGAAAGTAAGATTCACACATCAATTATACTAATTAGGTACATTTGACATCCAAGGGAACAGAAGCTTTCAAGAAATAAAGAAACAAGAAAAAATAATTCAACATATATAAAACATACTCATATTTTTTCCAGAAAGAAAGACTTTTGTGCTCAACCAAAACGAACAAATTGCAAAATAAAAGCCTGGGGACTATTTACTCCAAGTAATATTTTATCTTCGGATGCAGTTTAGCCGTTCCTGCCTTCTGTTCTCCTGCAGTTAGGACAGTAATCCACCAGGGTAGCTCCTAGAGCCCCCACCTTTGTGTTTACATGTATAAAGCAAGCATTAACTTGGATTGCTCAACATCCCCTTGGATGTTGAACAAAAAAACCTACTTTCTTATAAAGATAAGAAGTGACATAAATTTACATCAGCAGGTTCTAGCTACATAAAGGAGAAAGGTTCTAAGGTAAGGGGAGGTGACTGCTATATTCCCTACTGTTAGCAACTGTAGTAATAATAACACTAGTACTGCCAGTAACTGTGGCTACGTTTTCCATTTTGCCCTAAACAGAAAGAAGCTTTGACATATCTACTTGCTATGTGGCTTCTGTGAAATGAAACAGCTCGAGAGGATCCTTGACCTAAAAGGTGAAATATTTTATACTTTGTGACACAATTATGCAGTCATGCACCAATTCATATCCTGAGCCATAGGAAGTCATCTACGCATAGGACGTTAGCTTATGAAATCTCTGGGGATAAGAACTCAGCCCAAAAGGGCATTCAGGATTGCAGATTGAGCATTTAACCCAATCAGAAGCTGCATCTTAGGGCATCTGGAGTCAGGATGACATAGGTGCCCAAAAGGTGTGTGGCACAGTAACTGGTACAGAGTGAACACTAACAAACAAAACTAGTATTCTGAGTTGCTGTAGAAGCAGTCTAGGTATCACCAGAGGAGAAGACAAGCTGAGTGATGAGAATAGTGTTAGAATTCTCGTGGGTTGTTCTGGATGAAAGCTTTTTCTCTGTAAGGTATCGCTGATGAGTTATTGAGGCCCCTTCCTGAGCTTCTGGACTTCTTTATTTCCTCGAAATAAATCCCCCCCCCCTCATCAGTCTCTGTCCTCACCACCTGATAGAGCCTAACTCTGTAGAAACGGCTCCCAGTCACGTATCTTGATTACATTTTCATACATCAGAGAAAACATTCAATATGCTTGGGAAGAGGAAATATTCTGTCGACTTTCTGTCCCTTAGCCTTGTTTAGTGACCATGTTAATCACTCTGATAAAAGTAAATGGCTTTCTCTTCTAAATGTCTAATAGTCACAAGTATAGCTTATGTAAGGAGGCAGTATCACCTAATGTACCTGCCACTCCTCCAGTTTGTCTAAATCGCCAAGGGATAGTTTGAGAGAACACTCATGACCTAAAAAAGATGAAAACTCAACACTTTACAAATTGACTGGTCCTTTAAGGATATACTTAGAAATGGCTGCTGCATGGTTTCTTTTTTTCTTTTACTATTTGTGGACAAAGCTGAAAGCAATAATTAGTTATGGTCAATACATCATCATATGCCAATAGTTCCTGTAATTGAGAAGAGCAGCCACAATACCATTTAAAGGCAGTACCGTATTTTTAAATGTATCCAAACTCCTGAATGTCATAACACCATCAGAGCACCACATTGTACTTCTTATCTTTGATCATACAAAGACAATAGCATATCTGCTTTCTTTTTACCTTGAGAAAAGGAAGAGTTGAACGAGAAATGATCCAGAAACATAAAGTAATCCATAAATCCAGATACAACACTTAACAATGAAGAGGTTTCAAGTAGAAGTTCTAAGGATGGAAATGAGCCAGGACAGACTTAATTGAGGGATTTAACCTTGTGAAGGTCACACACTAAAATGGTTTTAATGGATTTAACCTTGTGAAGGTCACACACTAAAATGGTTTCTATGTGTGCTCATTCTCTCTCTCCCTCTTTGTCTCCCTGATTTTACAAAACCGTGGACTAAAAATTACTTTTTAAAATTAAAGGCCAAACATTCAGAGAAGTGCACTGAAGAGTTTCTATAAGCAGTATGTATTTCAGAGTTAGTTTTGGTAGATGACCTTGGGGATATGGTAGATATTCAGTTAAGTATTTCCTGATTTGCAATGCTTAATTTTAGAACCTGGAGGGACTTTAGATAATTATCATTTATCAAGCACAGATGATGAGCTAGGCATTTTATTTAGATTATTTCATTTTATCCACACATCAACCCCCAACCCCCAAGGACTATTATTATTTCTATTTTAAGGATAAGATATAGGAGCTTTGGTGAGGTCAAGTGATTTACGCAAGAAAAGATCTGTGACTGGTGGAACTGAACACCCCTTTGAGGCTTTAAAGCCTGCACTTTTAGCTTTTGTCTTTGGGTATCACTTAGTCTAACCCCTATTCTTTCCACCAGGAAAAGAACAATTTTTTTTTCAAAACTGAGATTTTTGAAACATTATGTAATTGGCTACAGTCATATGACAAGTTAATGACAGAGTTGGACTGGAAATTAGTCTCGGTGGTATTAGTTCAGAATACTATCTTCCCAGTCCCTCAATGTTACGGCTTTAGTTTAAGGACAGTGGCGCCAGCTGACAGGTCTTGTGGCATAAATCTGCACCTGCTAGGTGATCTTCGACAAATCAATTCATCTTTCGGTGTTCCATTTACTTCATGTTTAATATGAGAACATTATGTTGTCAACCAAGACTCTTCCCTTTTCTGAAATATGATGCTTCTGTTTCTGTGGCCTATGATGCTGTTGTCCATCTATGTAGCAAATACCTCAGCTACAATCTCAACTTTCGATCAACAAGATCAGTAGAGTATGATTTCTAGGACTATAGCCATGGTCTAAGGAACCCAAACTCTAGGTTCCAAATTCAGCACCATTTCCTAATTATAAGAACTAGGGGAATTTCCTTAACAGTTCTGAATCTCAGGTTTCGGATTTGTAAAGTGAAATCTAAAATCACAACTACCTTAGAGGGTGGTAAGGATCAAATGGGATGTCTCACATAAATTCTGAAAAACTGCCACTCAACAAGTGGCATAGTTATGTGAGGATGTTGACAATAATGGTGATGAGGAGGTGACATTGGGATGAGTCATCCTATGATTACAAGGCTTTTAAGTCAGTTTTTATGCTGTTAACCGCAACATACATTTCTTCCCAGTGTGGAGATAATCTTTGATAGTGATGTTCCTCCAAGACTTGGATAGAAAAAATACTGTAGATGGAGATGAATGATTGCAGTTGTAATTAAAGCTGATAAACCAGAAATCCTAGGACTACTATGACTCAGTTCCCCCAAACCCTCCCTCCTCTCTCTCCTCCACCTTCTCTCTCCTCTCTCTCCTCCACCTTCCTCTCTTCTTTTTGCTGATTTAAATGGATTTCCCTAGCAAGACAACAATAATGAATCTATAAGGATATAAAATTACATATGTAAATGTAAAATTATGTAAATTTGTTACATGGATATGTAACACATATGTATGTATGTAAAATCATTACATGTAGGATATGTAAAATTAATTTGTAATATTATTACATGCATGTAAAATTATTTTGTAAGTGTAAATTTGTATGGTTGAATGTATGTAAATGTATTACATGTATGTAAAATTATGTATTTTTATAAAATTGTTTACATTATTGTAATGTATATAAAATTCTTACATTGTATGTAAAATTTTTACAAAATTTTTGTATGTAAAGTGATTACATTTTACATTATTGTAATGTAAATTTATGTAAAATTATTACAAAATACATAAAATTATTACAAAACACGTGAATTATATACACACTTGTGAATACATATATGTATGCATTTGTATAAAAATTCCCCCAAATGTTAATATATCTGAACTGTGGAATTATTGGTAATTTTAACTTCTTTCTTTATAAATTCCTGCCTTTCACAAATAAGTGTGCAATACTTCTAGGTTAAAAGGCAGACTTTAGGGGCGCCTGGGTGGCTCAGTGGGTTAAGGCCTCTGCCTCTGGCTCAGGTCATGATCTCAGGGTCCTGGGATTGAGCCCCTCATCTGGCTCTCCACACAGCAGGAAACCTGCTTCCTTTTTCTCTGCCTGCCTCTCTGCCTACTTGTGATCTCTCTCTCTCTGTGTCAAATAAATGGATAAAATCTTTAAAAATAAATAAATAAAAAGGCAGACTTTGAGTCAATAAAAGTCATAGCAAAAGACCATAAGGAACCAAAGTGTCTTAATGGCTACTTCTAGGTGGCAGGATTAAAGGTGGTGCTCATTCTACTCTTTAGCAGCAACTGTTTTCTAAATTTTCTAATTGAGCGTGCATCTTTTAAAAATTATTTTTAAAGGGCGCCTGGGTGGCTCAGTGGGTTAAAGCCTCTGCCTTTGGCTCAGGTCATGATCTCAGGGTCCTGGGATCGAGGCCCGCATCGGGCTCTCTGCTCAGTGGGGAGCCTGCTTCCACCTCTCTCTCTGCCTGCCTCTCTGCCTACTTGTGATCTCTCTGTCTCTCTGTCAAATAAAGAAATAAAATCTTTAAAAGATAAAATAAAATAAAATTATTTTTAAAGTGTTTAAAACCACATATACTCTATAATAATATGGTAGATTTGTATCAGTATTCAACCACTTGATTTATGGGCTTAAACAGTTCCGCCTGAGACACAGGGACATCCTCACACTTAGGTCTCAAATTGTTTGACAGTGAGCAAGTTATTTAGGCCCCCCTCCCCTTCCTGGATGATGAAAGATAAGCACCCTTTCAGAGTGATCCTAAGGCTTAACTGGGAAAATATATATGGAATGCCTCTAACAATGCCTGTCACTTAATCAACCCCAACACCTCACCACTGCCCCTGATCCAGCATGCTCTCCGACCTCTTCTGCTGGAAAGAAAGAAGACAGAGGCCTCCTAGCCAACAAATCACTGCAGAATTCAACCTTCCCTGGAGTCTCCAGTACATCTCTGCACTCCCACCCCATTGTAATCTGTTAAGAGTTCTGCGAAAGATCATAACCATTAGGATGACACCACATAATCGAAGAATTACTGTGTAAGTTAACAAAGCTGGTATAAATGTCTTCAAAAGGAACAAATAGAGAATTGAATTATGATCCTGGCACAAAGAATTGTTTACCACGGTGCTTGTTTTCAGACTTAAGTGCAGGACAATTTGTCTACACAGAGTGGTCTCAATGCACAGTTGTTCTCATCAGCACTGGTGCCCTTCTCCAACGATGTGGCTTTGAAAGGAACTGCTTTGGGTAAAAGACATCACTTCAACCCACTATGCATTTAAATCTCACTCTGTTCTTTCATAGTCTCTGCCACACGAATTCCTTGTTTACTGACAAACCAAAACAGCAGAATAAACTTAGAAGAAACTTGGATCTAGCTTCTCAGAGTAAGGAAACCCTGAGATTTGGCGACTGTCATCTCACACATAGGCAAGTGTCTATCTGATCTGAGAAGATGCAAGTTCTACCACAAACTCCTTGCTAGAAAGGATAGGGCTACTAAATCAGGAACTGCGGTAACTATTTTGCTGGGGCCAAAGGCAAAGCAGACATTTTCCTTATGGCTGATTATCACACGGTATATCAAAGGTCCTGGCCCATAGTAGGCATTTGATGTTTATTTGGATACATGGGAAAATACACAAACAATTAATGGTAGCTTCTCATTTGGATTTTAGTTTCTTGAATAGTGAACATTAAATGTTATGAACCATCTGCTTCATACAACGTCTGAGCTTGGTATTCTTAAATCTATAGTTTCTATTTGAGTGGCAGTAAGGCTGGGTGCATGGAGAGCTGCAGAGAAGGGGAATATAAAACGCAGTCATAATAAAAAAATCAGAATTAAAGAATTATTTGCAGGAACAATGTATTAAAAGCTACAATATACTGCTTATTACAGATCAGGCATTTTAGTATTTTATTATTTCATTTAGTCTCCCCACGCAATTGTCTCCCATTTATGACTAGTGTTTCCATTCTGCAGATGATGGGACCCTTTTGTTGTTGCTAAACAAACCACTCTGATATTTAGTGCCTTGCAACTATCACCCTTTTATTATTCATTTTATATTTTATTATTTATGGGAATGGCTTTTCACGGCTTCATGATATCCAGGATCTCTTCTGGGAAGGTTCAGTAGCTGGATGATTTGAGAACTGGAAGATGAAATGATCTGGGGACTCCTTCCTTTTCATGTCAGGCTCCATAATGACTTACAAACCAAGACTGCTGAGGGGCTTGTCTTCCTCAAAGCACGTCCTCTTGGTGTTGGCAGACTCCTCATCTGGTGGCTCAGGGCTCCAAGAGCAAGTGTTCCAGACACCAAGGCAGAAGCTGCATCATCTTTCATGACCGAGCTTGGGGAGCCATACAGAGCCACTGTTCTTGGATGAAGAGTCACAAGCCACCCAGACTCACAGGGGTGGTACAGAGTCTCCACTACTTGATGGGAGGAGGGTCAAAGAATTTGGGAGCTATGAGACTTGAAGGGTTAAGAAATATGACAAGTTTCAGACCTGGAATTGGGACCTAGTTCTTTTGAATTCAATGCACAGGCCATCAGTCTCTTACTCAGATGGCAAACTAAGGTTTCCAAGGAAGACATTTTTGGGGATCAGTTTCAACAACAAACAGAAAAAGTGGGGGAAATGTTGTAATCAACTCAATATATCATTTAAGAGGGTTCAGTTTATAGGGTAAAATATTCCCCTACAAACTTTCTTTTATTATGTACATTCTTCCAACAAATCCTTAAAGGAAAAAAAAAGCAATAATGGTGTATCACAGCCCAGTCTGCCTGAATTATAACAAATATCGAGTTAATGAAGTCTGAACTAATCAAGTTTAATGCAGCAATAATTGTGCCATCCCAGGGAGAGAAAGGAGATGGTTATTTAGGCTTTATTTGGCTTTAGAAGAATAGACTGTGGCTTTCAAGGTACTTACGAAGTGACTGAGCATGTGCACATGCAAACCTCTCAATCCAGTGTTTGTCAGGAAAACAAATGTGTCCTATTCTGGAAGACTTTTGCTGATGAACTGCATGCACGACAGCCCTAATTAGTATCACAATCCACTCCTAGACTTGTGGGTTATTGGAATTGCTTGAGAGATCCAGTCCAGGGTAGACAAATTTGTTTCATAAGGGGTGGATAGTAAATAGTTATCACTTCGTGGGACATCTAATCTCTGTTGCAACTACATAACTCACCTGTCATCACTCAAAAGCTGCCACAGACAGTACATAAACAAACAGGCATATCTGCATTTAGTAACACTTTATTTACAAATACTTGCAACAAGCCAGATTTGGCCCTTGCACTATAATTTTCTGATCCTTGTCCAAATGTTTCATTTTACAAGTGAGAAGACGGAGGCCCAAAGAGTACAGTTTACTTTACCATGTGAACCTAAAAACAACAGATGAAACAGTAGAGACATAGAAAAATATCCAATAATACAAACACATACACTTGATTTCCTAA
This sequence comes from Ailurus styani, assembly GCA_002007465.1. Lineage (NCBI taxonomy): Eukaryota > Metazoa > Chordata > Mammalia > Carnivora > Ailuridae > Ailurus > Ailurus styani. The sequence continues at coordinate 219,306 of LNAC01000271.1, read as the reverse complement.
GTTCTAAACTATTGTCTGATTTTCATAATCATCACAGAATATTTATTGAATATCCCCCCGAGTGCAAAGTTCTGAACCTTGCATTTGGCTTGTGAAGTATCCCTTTAGGTAGGTTACATTCACTGTACTGTTTTTATTTTCTCTCTTTTCTTGCTAAAAATAGTCAAAAACCCTCCAAATTTCATCAATTTTCAGTATGCAAGTATGAATATGTTTAATTTTCTTTTATTGAAGGTTCTAACATTCTTTGCATCTCTCCAACTATACTTTATTAGAGGATTCAGACAACTAATGATAGCGTCCTATTAATGATGTCATATCTCCTAGCTAATAGTAGTTAATATTTTTCTACTCGTATCAAGCATCAAACATCTCCATCTGAGCATCCACAAGGTACAGATGTTTGTGCTGGCCAGGGAACAACCATCTGTTTCATTGCTCTGGCCCATGTCTGGCCCAAGAATCAACATCTAAAGACTCAATAATCTTCCAGGTGCACAGAAAAGCTCCACTCAAGTAAATCTGACAGAGGATAAAGCATAGTATTGCTCTTCAGCGATTAACTGCATCAAATAATAAGGAAATATTTCTATCCCAACTAATGTGTAAAAAAAAAGAAATATATAAAAAATGAATATATACAAGAATGTGACAAAGACAATATACAGATGACCCAGAGTCACCTGAAAAGATGCTCAACAGCTCTCATCATCAGGGAAATTCAAATCAAACCCACCATGAGATATCATCTCACATCTGTCAGAATGGCTAAAATAAAAAACAGAAATAAAAACAAGTGTTGGTGAGAATGTGGAGAAAATGAGACCCTCATGCACTGTTTGTGGGAATGCAAACTGGTGCAGCCACTGTGGAAAACAATACGGACATTCTTCGAAAAATTAAAAATAGTATTACCATATGATCCAATAATTCCATACTGGGTATTTACACAAAGACAACAAAAACACTAATTTGAAAAGATATTTGCACTCCTATGTTTATTGCAAAATTTATAATAGCCAAGATATGGAAGCAACCCAAGTGTCCATTGACAGACGAAGATGTGTTAGAGATACATGATGGAATATTATTCAGCCATAAAAAGAATGAAATCCTGCCATTTACAACAAGATGGATGGATCTAGACTATATAATACTAAGTGAAAGCAGTCAGAGAAAAACAAATACCATATGATTTCACTCACATGTGAAAATTAAGAAACAAAACAAATGAACAAAGAAAAAAGATACAAACAAAAATAGATTCTTAAAGATTTTTTTATTTATTTGAGACAGAGAGAGAGTGTGTGTGTGTGTGTGCAAGTGGGGAAAGGGATAGAAGGAGAGAGAGAATCCACAAGCAGACTTCCACTCAGTGAAAAGCCTGACATGGGGCTCGATCCCAGGACCCTGAGATTATGACCTAAGCCAAAACCATGAGTTGGCTGCTTAACTGACTGAGCCACCCAGGTGCTCCCCCACAAAAAAGATCCTTAAATATGGAGAATAGAGTGGTGGTCGTAGAGGGGATGTAGGTGGGGAGACGGATGAAGTAAGTGAAGGGGAATAAAAGTACATTTATGGTGATGAGGACTGAGTAATATACAGAATTGTTGAATCACTACATCATACACCTGAAACTAACATAATACTATATGCTAGTTGTTCTTTTCTTTTTAAAGATTTTATTTATTTATTTGGCAGAGAGAGAGAGAGAGACAGTGAGAGAGGGAACACAAGCAAGAGGAGTGGGCAGAGGGAGAAGCAGTCTTCCCACTGAGCAGGGAGCCTGATGCTGGGCTTGATCTCAGGACCCCAGGATCGTGACCTGAGCCAAAGGCAGATGCTTAACTGACTGACCTACCCAGGCACCCTGCTAATCATTCTTGAATAAATAAAAGAATGTGACAGCTTATAGTAACCCCCCTTTTTCATCTTTGGGAGTATACTGCCTTTCTTAAAGTCAGACTGAGATGCATAGGGGATAATTTTGTTTTGAAGATATAATCAAAGAAATAGCTGAACTATGTTTTGTAGTCTTTGGGGCCAAAGAGGATTTATGCATCAGCAGGTTAATTGCTGATACTTCTGATAACCTACTTATGTTCCATCTATTGAATAGAGGAAATGACCAAAACTCGTTCATTTGACATTCAATGTACCGAACATGCTTACTTCAGTCTTTCCTTTTCAGCCCTATTGTCTGGAATTTACCTATACCAATTCTATATTTACGATAAACTTTCCCCAAGTTGCTTTTTATGCTTTGTTGCACCTTTTCTCTCGCCTACAATTCTCTTCCTCCCTGCTCAATACTCCTTAAACTTTTACACTTCCTGAGGATCATCCGAATGTCTATTTCATCATGAATCTTTCTTGACCCACCCATCTAATGGGATGCATCCAGTTAACTTCTTCCATATTTAACTCAGAAATCATATTAATACTACCTTTGTTATAACATTTAACATACACAATTTTGTATTGTCATTGCTTATACAGATCCTTCAAGATTTTTGTTTTATGCACCTCTGTATCTTATTCAAACACAAACAGGTTTTCCCCCAATGTAGATAATTAAGAATAGTTTAAGGATGAAAGGACAGTTGGATAAATACATTTCAAGTTTTGCCTCAATGATTCAAATTCTGCATTATTACTCTTCATAATGACATTGAGAACATCTTGATACAGCCTATATGCTATGGTACATGTTAGAAAGAGATGTGAAGTTTAATTTGTATATTTTTAAATGCCTAAACATATGCTATCATTTGAGAACATAATAAGACCACTTTTCTTGGGACACTGGATGGCTCAGTAGGTTAAACATCTGACACTTGGTTTTAGCTCAGGTCATGATCTCTGGGTTGTGAGATCGAGCCCTGCATCAGGCTCCATGCTTAGTGGAGAGTCTACTTAGGATTTTCTGTACCCGCCCCTGTCTGACCCTCCAAATAAATAAATAAAATATTTAAAATTTTAAAAATACCACCTCTCTCAGAGAATGAGCCATGTCCTGAGGCACTTAAAGAACAAAAGAAATTTTGAAGATCCCAAAACTAATTTAACCCTAGAATATATTTTATGTTCTATAAAAATGTACTCACTCATGACTAATGACTAAAAAAGATTAAACTTTGATGAATTTTATCTCTCTCCTTTCATACAACATATCATCTCATTTACTCCTTTTTCTTTTATATATATATGGTTCACTTTACACTCAAATTCCTTGAGAAATTGGCAAATTTATAGTAATAAATAATACTGTTTCATTATTTGGGAACAATGTTCTGAAGATATTTAATATTTTATCTAATAGAACTCATGAATTTTTATTAAATCCAACCAAATACTATCTACACTGGCTGGGTTTCGAGTAGATTTCAGTGGCCATGTCACCACATAATATTTCCTCCTTGCCCTTGATTGAAGCTAAGCCCATGTCCTCATCAGCTTAGGATATTCTTAAACATCAGAAGGAACTTTAATTTTAATGCTTTTAACTTTAATTTTTAATAACAACTTGTAAATTACTCTGAATCCACTTCTTCCCAAGGAAGTTTTTAGAGTAAGAGTTTTGTTGTTTATTATTAATCAAGAGTTAAAAGTGAGACTGTCAGAGTATAAAAAAAATCATGGGTCTTTTATGTTGAAGACAATTCGAAAAGTTCAAAAACAGTAAGAGAAAAAAAATGCAAGGATCCTTGGAAACAGAATTCTTGCTGAAGCAGCTTCAGTTCTGGCTGTAGTTTTATCTGAATGATGTACAGGATATTAGCTGACTACTGACCAGTGAGAGGGAGAATACCAGCTTTTTTGGTACTGAGCAACTGATGGTAATAGACCCATTTTCAGATTACCTTCCAGAGCCACAGATCCCTTCTGTGTAACTTGTCTCACCCACAGCTCCTGTTTGTTCTTTGCAAAACCCTATCTATGACCCTGTCTTATCCCCAAGGATGATGGGATTCTAGGACCATAATACCCAAAACAGTAAACCGTCAGGTCGGTCAGCTGAAGCATTAGAGCCCCTCCCAAAATAATGGTCTGGGTCAAATAGAGTCTCAAGAATTCAAGCTAAAAACAAAACAAAACAAAAATAGAAAATGAGGCCATTAGCAGATTGAGGGATAATCAAAGGATGCCTTAAAACAGAATCTAATCCCTGACAGTCCTCTGATGTCAAAGTTATGAGTAAGCCAAAGTCATAAGCAGCAGCATAAAGGGGAAAAAAGATCAATAGTACACAGAAAGGGGAAGCTATCAGAAAAGGAGAGAATTCAGACATTTCCGTGGTCCCAGTGTTACTGAATTTCTTTCCCTCCTATTGGTGTGGCTTGTCAGTCGCCTCACTCAGAATTCAGATTCTATATTGAGTGCATACAATAGACATTGAAGATAGTCATCATTTCCCTTGAAAATCCTTTGGGAAAAATGCCACTACAGACACTAAAGTATCTCTTTTTTTCTTCTTTTTCTTCTAGCTTTGGAGCAAATCATGGTTTCTTTCATTGCGTACCAGATGAAGTGACGGCCTTGCTTTCAGAAGAAATTTTATGTGAAAAATATGCTTCTTTAAACATTATAATCTCCCCAGGGTTTTCTGTGATGTTCTTGCTGTGAGAGAGAATGACCAAGGAGACAGAAGATCCCCATCTTCCAGTGCAGGCTCACTCCTGGGTGCATATTTATTAAATGGAATAGTTGCAGGAATGCCCCCACACATTTTAAACGTTCCACTTTCCCCTCTCAGAAAAGCAAGTACGGTGGAAGTTGTTCAAATTAACAATGCCTACCCCAAGATGTGCCCTAGGTTATGATACAGGTGTAGCTTCCTAAGTAATCCTGGTGCTTTAAGTAAAATGAGAAAGCCTCAGTCCCTTGCAACCAAAAGAATCTAATAGAATGGGAAAAGCATGTGTTTTATCACTTTATCTTCTTACAGAGAAATAGACAAATATCTAAAATTAGCCCTTTCTGAAATCATCAAGGAGAATTGGAAACTGTGTAGCCTAAAAAAAAATGCTATACTTCTGAGCTGAAAAATCAATAAGCTAGTTCGTGGGTGTATTAAAAATAAGCCCTTCTTTCTAAGATGGATTTTCCCATTAATGGATAGTCACCTGTCTTCTGTTTCACTTAGCATACTCTGCCGGACAAACCATGTGCTCCCTGCTCACCATCCTTTTAGCCCACCTTGTATTCCACCCACTGCTGTAGCAACCAGCCTCCTGCAGGTGTAACTGCAAAGCATCTCACCCAGGAGCGCCCCTGCCCTGGCTCCCTGCCCTTTTGCCTCTCTGGCTTTGCAATGTTCGTATTATTGGATAGCTTCGGAAACCAACCAGCGCTCACACACATGCGGACTAAAAGGGAAAAAGAGTTAACATCCCAATTAGGTGGAATGGATAAAAGCACCCAAAGATAAATTCCCCTTTCTTCTGTTCCGCTGGTGAGTAATCCTGAGGCACATTCAATGTGTTCCTTAGTCCACATCTGTACAAAAGCTTTCCCTCTTTTCCTGATTCCCTCCCTCTTGCCTTCTATTTATGTTTCCTTAGATCACTTCCCAAAATAAACTACCAGCATGCAAGCTCTTGGTGAAGCTTTGTTATTTAAGAATCCTTGAATTAAGACATATTCCAAAGCATGAGAGAGGACCATGAAGATAACTATTTACTAAGCATATACTATGTATGGGATGTTCAGCGTGTGTTATCTCATTTAATCTTCATCCCAGTCTTACTGACTGGGTATTATGACCCCCTTGTTTCCCATGAGGTAGCTGAGATTGTCAAAGGCAATGGGATTTACAGAGGTCACCCAGTTAATTAGAGATAAAATAAGGACTTCAAATTCTGATCTCTGATTCAAAACTCACCTTCTTTCCACCATCTAACGGAGTCTCCCTGTAACATAAATGAGCCAAGGTTGACCTCCACATATTGGGGAATCCGTGGTTAATTCCTCACAGGGGACTGAGACCCAATAGCTCAAAAGCCTACTAGCACCAAATTCCTTTTTTAACACATTGTTGTTTTGAACATAACCCAAGTAAGCAGATTTTTAGCCACTCAGAGCCTGCCTACTTTGCATACCCATGAAACTTTGCCAACATATGCTAGCCATAGATAAGCCCTGGGGCTGTACATACCTCAAGCTGCTGCCCTATTTTGCAGCTCTCTGCTCCAGAGACTTCCCACCACCCTGCTGAGCAACATCACCCATCACCTAGATAGACATTAAGTTTACTCTCTGATCCACCTCTCCCTGGGAGTTCCTTGCCCTGTTTCCCTTCTGAGTGGTGTCCCCCCTCTTGTAACTTCTATGTGGTCTCACGCTGTAAGGGATTTCTCCACCTGCAAACCTGTCAGAGGGTTGCCAAAGTGAACCTTGTGTGCGCTCCTGCCACCTAGTGGCCATACCTTTTTTTGATCAGTTCCAAATCCCTCAATGCCCTATACTCTGCTCTCTAGCTTGACTACCCTTCCAGTCCCTCCGACTGGAATGATAAACGTTCCCCCTTAAACGTCAAGAGAGAAATTGTGGACTTGGGATGCCTGGGTGGCTCAGTCGGTTAAAGTGTCTGCCTTCAGCTCAGGTCATGATCCCCAAGTCCCGGAATCAAGTCCCGCATCGGGCTCCTTCCTCAGCCAGGAGTCTGCCTTTCCCTCTACCCCTCTCCCTGCTCAGGCTTCTCTCTCTCACTCTCTTTCTCTCTCTCGCAAATAAATAAGATCTTTAAAAAAATAAAATAAAATAAAATAAAAACTTATTTGAGATAAGAGGGAATAAATCTATAAAATGTATTATCACAAAAGGTGACCCATGCTGAAAATACAGATTTATGTCAAGATAAATGAAAAGATGACAAGACCATACTACTGGCTTATTAATACTGATTTCCATGTGCCCTTAATCTCTAACACCAGAGTTAAGTAGGGTAGGAAGCTGAAAAGAGGGACTTTTTTTATTATATAGTTATTCTCCATATTTATCTAGTACAATTCCTAGTAATAATACCTAATAGATGCTCACTGAGAGGAAACCAATGATTTTTCACAGCCTATTCTTCAGTATTGGAGAAATATTATGATTCTGTGGCCGAGAGGCACATGAGGCAGGACCATGGGGACAATGTTATGATTTCTGGGGTCCAGTTTTAGCCCAAATCTAAAATAGTTTATTCTATTCTACATGTTATTCTATTCTATATTTGCTAATTTTCATAGGGTTTATTTGCTATTCAAAATTAGATCCACTTGATTCAAGGCCAGGAGCTGGAACGATTTAAGACCTTCAATACTTTTATTACCATCAAAGTTTCCAAAATGTTCCAAGGTCTTATAAAATTTTACAACCTGACTTGAGTCATGATAATCTTCAAATTACTTATCACAAATAAGAACGATTAGTGTATGGATTTAGAATAAGGAGCCGTCCAAGGAAATTTGCAGTATGTTTCTGTTTATCACAATGAATGGGGTTATGACTAGAATCTAGTGGATGTGGGCCAGGGATGCTATCTCTTGCAACGCATGACTGTATCATCCAATAAAGAATTGTTCTACATCCTGCATGACTTTTTAATACAACTTATTTGCAAAGACTTTATTCTTCCTCATTTCTCCACTTCAAGATTTTACAATTTCTCCTGGCTTGCTTTCCCTATTTCACATAAGCATTATCTTTCCTTCTTATACTAAACTCAAATCTAGTTGACTAATACTTAATCTGATATTAGTTTTTATTCTAGTATCTACTCATATAATTTTATGTTAAATTCCTGAGTGTCTTGTATGGAAAAGCTTCTGATCTTTTACACCTAAATTAGTTAATTTTAAGTAGCGCTACTATTAGAATTATAATGTAGTATGATCATGCACAAGTATTTATATACATATAAATTTATATTTTTCTCTTTTTCCTCTTTCCTCTTATTTCTCCCTCATATTATAGGGTTTTATATTGTTTAATTATGTGTTTAAGTAGGTTATATTATTTATGGGTATCATTTTGTGAGAGTAAATAGGATATAAAAATATTTGTAACAGAAAAGAAAGTGGTTAGGTCTGATAGGTCTGAAAACCACTTCAGAATCTATTAGAAAAAGGCCATCTTACCTCTTACTGGCTGTTGGCTTAGTGTCTGTGTATTCCAAATATTTGGTTAGATGTCTTATCTTAGATTTCTTATATGTAAAAAGGGAATCATGATACCTGCCTCGTTGGAATAAGTTAAGGTTAAAATGAAATAATACACACCAGAGTCCCTGGCCCATAAAGACAGTCCTTCCTACATTATAGTTTCAAATTCCTTTTTTTTTTTTTAAGATTTTATTTATTTATTTCACAGAGGGGGAGAGATCACAAGAAGGCTGAGAGGCAGGCAGAGAGAGGAGAAAGCAGGCTCCCTGCTGAGCAGAGAGCCCGATGCGGGCCTCAATCCCAGGACCCTGAGATCATGACCTGAGCTGAAGGCAGAGGCTTTAACCCACTGAGCCACCCAGGCACCCTATAGTTTCAAATTCTACATTAAAAAACAGATGTTCCCTCCAAAATAAGAACACAAATCACACAGTTTTTAAAGTAGACAAAAGATCTAAACATACATCTTGCCAAAGAAGATATACAAATGGGAATAAGCATATGAAAAGATGCTCAACATTACTTGTCATTAGGGAAATCAAATTAAAATTATGAGATATCACTGTAAACCTATCAGGATGGCTCAAATCAAAAACAAAACAAAACTGACAACACTAACTGCTGATGAGGATGTGGAGCGATGGGAAGCTTTCCTCTCTTGTTGGTGGGAATGCAAAATGGTACACCCACTTTGAAAAACAGCTCGGCAGGCAGTTTCTTAAAAAGCTAAACATGGTCTTACCTCTCAATCCAGCAAATGTACTCCTAGTTATTTACCTCATCTGAATCTGTTCCACATAAATATCTAAGTGATCTGAATATGCAGCTTAATTCAAAATCATCTAAAAGTGGAAGCAACCACAAGATGTCCTTTGATAGATGAATGGACAAGTAAATTGTAGAACATCCACCCAATGGAATATTATTAAACTGATAAATCTCTCAAGCCACCAAACACATGGATGACATTCAAAAGCACATTGCTAAGTAGACGAGGCTTGTCTGAAAGGGCTACATTGTTTGATTTCATTCAGGTGACATTCTAGAAAAGGCAAAACTATAGAGACTATAAGCAGGTCAATGATTGACAGATATTGGGTAGGAGACATTTGAAGAAGTGATGTACAGGCAGCTTTTTGAGGAGGTGAAACTATTCTGGATAATGCTGTAATGGTGGTATATGATATCTGACACTCACCAAGACCTACAGAACTTTAAAGCATAAAGAGTGAACTTTATGCAAATTTAAAAAATCATTTAAGGGGTCAGGGGGATCTGAGTGCAGAATGCGGAATACAAAAAAAATCTAACTGTATTGAAAGTGTATAAAACAATCTCATTGAAGAGGATGGAAGAAAAAGTGTTGATAAAATTAGGGGAAGGAGTAGACTCTGTAAGACTAAGGCAAACGGAACTGCACATAAGAACTGTACTCCAGTTGAAGAAATTGTTTCCCGTGGGGATATAGGTTAACAATTCTGAAACCACGCTACCTGTTGTTGATGGATTGAATCGTGTTCCTCCAAAGAAGTTATGTTGATGTTCTAACCCCCAGTACCTTTGCATGTGACTTTATGTGAAAACACAGCTTTCATAGATGTAATCAAGCTATGATGAGGTCAGCCGGAAGAGCCCTAATCCAGTATGACCAGTGTACCTATAAGAAGAGATGAAACACAGAGACAGGGACAGAGAGAAAATAGTCACATGAAGACTGAAGCTGAGATTGGAGTTATTCTGTCTCAAACCAAGGAATACCTACGATTATGAGAAGTTGGGAGAGACAAGAAAGGATCCTCTCCTAGAGGCTTTGAAGGAAGTATGGTCTTGTCAACATCTGTATTTCAAACTTGTAGCAACAAAGTAGAAACGTATTACAATCCCAACATGTAAAATAAATATCCATGAGGACATACTAATATAAATAACAACATGGGGGAAACTACAGAGAGAAATGACAAATCTCCCATGTGAAAGAATTCCAAGTAATTTATCTAGCTAATTATCCAAATTTATATAACTTATCCAAATAATGTATCTATTCTTAAGGAGGTATAATGTAATTCCCCACTCTATTAGTGTGGGCTGTCATAGTGACATTAAAAACAACCTTAGGAAATCTGAAAAAAAAAAAAGGATAGAATTAATAGTAAAGTTTCAATATCGATTAATAGTAAATACAACTTAATATTGTAAAATGTTAATAATAGGGGAATCTTGGTATGGGGTATATTGGAAATCTATTACCTATTATTGTAAAATAAAAAGCATACTACAAAAGTAAACCAAATGTTTAAGTCTGAGTCTAAATCTTGTTCCTGCACTCCTTTATATGCGATGGCCAAGAGTCTAGTTCCTTATCTTTAAAATGTGGATGATCCCTAGTCTAGAATACAGCGGTGAGGATTAATAAGTCAACATATATGAAAGGTACACCTGCTAAATTCTAAAATAATGCCCTGATGGATTCTGGAACTTTTAAATGTTGTTTTTCTTCTGTCTTTGTAAATATATTTTCAGACTAGAAAAGCCAATTCATTGGTAGGAAAGGGGGCTAATATAAAAAATAGTTAATTATGGGAGGCGCCTGGGTGGCTCAGTCTGTTAAACATCTGCCTTTGGCTCAGGTCATGATCACAGGGTCCTGGGATGGAGCCTCACGTGGGGCTCCCTGTTCAGCCGGGAGTCTGCTTCCCCCTCTCACTCTGTGCACTCTCTGTCTCACTCTCTCTATCAAATAAACAAACACCTTTAAAAAAAATAGTCACTTGTGATTTGAAAGCTGGGCTTCCCAAACGGTGTTTCATTTTGATGCAAATTCAGCCAAATATGAATTTCTTGTTAGTTCCTATTCTTGGCTACTGGCTGCCCTTTGTCAGTGTTTGTGGCTTAAAGTGATGCTATCATGTGGCCTACAGATAAAATGAAAATGCTTGCTCATGGAATGTTCATTGGAGTCACTTAAGAGTAAATATGGAATTGTACTTCAATTCTAAACTTACTAAAGTGCTATTACCCAGTAAAATGGCATTAGTAATCAATATTTCCCACATAGAACCTATTACAAACCATGTATATAAAAACCTCAACATAACAGAGAAGGTTTCCTGTTTAAATCAGCCAGCCCAATTCGATAGTTGGACAGACAAGCTTCAATTAATGCAATAGAAATCTTGTCCTTATTTACCATCATCTCTGCCTACCCACATGGGTAATTATAACAGCATTATTTCAGTTTGAAAGGATTGTGTAATATGGAAAAAATTCAGAGAGCCATTATGAGTCTGTGTACTTTTGTTTCCAATACCATCTGGACAAGCTCTAATAATGAACATTTTCAAACTCCGGAGTCTCCAAAACATAGAGCGTCATCGTCATCGATGCCTTTAAACATGTAACGATAATGTTGTAACCAAACAAAAGCTAGTAATCTATGAGTGCTTCATGTTCTGCCTTTCTTTGCCCATTAGGAATAATTTTGGCTTGACTCCTAATATCGTTCTCCCTGCCCCCATCCCTAACATTTCAAGAATGGGGAAGAAGACAGGAGTCTCCTAGAGGATGCAGGGAAATGATCATCGCAGTACACATTCTCTCTCACGGTGCTCTAAAACTCAGGGAAAGAACTTGAGTCATGTCCAGGTTATCCTTGCTTTTTAGATTGTTTTATTTTGAAACCCACTGCATCACTGAGAAGGATCTAAGTAGCCAAATGAGACCTTTACTGGGTGGCAGAATCTCAGTTTTACTTCTCTCTGGTTACAAAGGCTGCACAACTTCCATTACATTAAAGATTATGGTTAACTCAGGTGGGAATACACCTGCCAATATTTGATTCCAGCTCTTCCAAAACTTGGGATTTATATCCCAACTTTCTGGTCTTTGGCTACATTGTTTCATCTCTCATCTCACATTCCTCACATGTAAAATGGAGATAACGGGAGTGCATAGCTGATAGGGTCAGTAGTAGGAAAGAAACTGGAGAACCTGTAGAAACAACAGAACAGAAACCATGGTACAGCACTCAAGAAATGTGAGCCAAGATTACATTTTCCTGTATAGCACTTCTCCATTACTATCTCAGCCTCGTTGCTTCGTTAAAGCTTTTTACCTATAAGGAAATAACATACGTATATTAACGAATATGTATTTCTTTTGTGGTGAATTTTTATTTGTTGGGACAGCTGAGTCCTGAAAGTGTAGTTAAGATGTTCAACCAGTGGTTGTGTGATTATGTTCACTCCTGCTCCTGACTGGCTACAAAGATGATACACTTTGTATTCAGTGAATGTAAATTGTAAAATGACAAATTTTCTGAGTATCAGGATTTTAAGAGACATGTCTTAATTTAAGAAAAGGACTTTCTAATTTTCCTGGTTTTGATGAAACGATGATGTTCATCAAGTTGAACTTGTGTCTATGATGCTTAGTCCTTCTGATGTAGGCTGGCCATAGGTACAAAAAAAAAAAACAATCAGTCAAAATGGAGCTATTGCAAATGGTTCACCCAGCAGCAAGAATATTTTATGAGCTGAAAAATCAGCCAATAGGGAAAATAGAGAACAACAATAAAAAGATCTCTCATCATTTAGATCTTTTTAAAAATATTATTAACTTCACAGGAACAGCTGAACCACATTTTGCACCCAGTTGCTGACACTTTTTTCTAACCACATTGAGACTCCTTTCTCCCCAAGATACGCTTTTGCATCTTAATGCTTTTGGGAACCAATGGACTAAAAACAATATTATTTATGTTAATTGTGCCGTGAACTGTATTAATAAAAGAGTTTTAAAAACATTTGTGACATTATGCATTTAAATTCTGTCTGTATCTTCACCCTTCGGTGACAGCAGCATTTGCACAAATGGTAGAAGACTGAAAATAAATTCATTTTTTTGTGACAAGCTTGCAAATGTGACGGCGAATATTAATGGCAAGGCATGGACAAATGGAAAGCACTGAATTTTCACAAAAGAGAATTTCAAGTAGCAAATGCACCCAAGAACAGAGTTTAAGGGTAAGCGGGTAACTCATCCAGGTGAATCCCTATAAATTAGGCCTATAGTAATGTACCTGCCCTTGCTAAAAGGGAGGGCCACCCTGAGTGTTACTAAGGACATTAACAATTGATCTCTTCTTAACTCAGAGAAGATTAAAAAAATCAAAAACTCTAAGTGAAAATTCTGTCCAAGTTGGATGTATAATTAATGGTAGGTCACAGGGAGTAGAGGAGAACTCATTAACACTGCTCATACTTGCACTTAAATAGCTAGCATTCTAGCATTCTGTAGTTGTCACTAGCTTCCCGAATTATATGTGATAATTATTTAATTTAAATTATATCAGTTTAATCTTATAATAAGCCTTTATGTGGGGAGGGCAAATATCGTCTTTTGAGAGAAGAGAAAACAGACCAGAGAAGTTATGATTTGCCCAAGCTGACAGGCAGCTGTTCCATATTCAGACAACTGATTTTGCAAGAGCAAACCCTTTCAGAGAAAAGCATCAATACTGCTAAATCAAGTCTCTCGGGTTGACTTCAGTTTTCCATGCACTTACTCAATAGTAACACTTCATCTGTTTGAACAGTGATACTTTCTGCCGTATCCAGTACATTTTTGGCCTCATCACTTAAGTATTTATCCCATAACAATTGGTAGATTATGTAGGTTTTGTAGGTATTGTTATGTAGGTATGGCTGCATAACAATGTCACCATAAGGTTAGCAGCATAAAATGACACATACTCACTCCCTTCAGGGTCTGTGGGTCAAGAATCTGAACATGGCTAACCTACATCTTCTGTTTAGGGTCTCACAAAGCTGCAATAAAGGCTAATGTGTCTGGCATTGCAGTATTACCTGAGGATCAACTGGGGAAGTTTCTGCTTTGCAAGTTCACTCGTAGTGTTAGAAGAATTCAATCTCTTGCAGTTGTAGAACTGAGGGCTTCAATTTCTTGCTATTTTTTTTTTGAAAGATTTTATTTATTTATTTGACAGAGAGAGAGAAATTACAAGTAGGCAGAAAGGCAGGCAGAGAAGGAAGCAGGCTCCCCGCTGAGCAGAGAGCCCGATGCAGGGCTCCATCCCAGGACCCTGAGATCATGACCTGGGCTGAAGGCAGAGGCTTTAACGCACTGAGCCACCCAGGTACCCTCTTGCTGACTATTGACTAGCAACCACTCTCAGCTCCTAGAGGTCAGCTAAGGTTCCTTGCAATGTGGGATTCCCCAACAGGGCCACTTGCTTCCTCAAAGCAAGCAAGGAGGGAGAAACTCTAGCAAGAAGAGTACTACAATCGTATGTAAATCATATAATCACATAAAAATAATCACGCACATCCTATCACTTATTATATTCCATTAAAAGAAAATCCCAGGTGTGGTCCACACTCAGGGGCAGGGGGCCACCTAACAGTATGAATACCAGGAAATTGGAATCATTAAGGCCACCTTAGAGCCCATTTGCCACAATCACTATCAACTTATACAATGATATGAATAATTCATTGTATTTTTCCCTTATGAAAAGGTTAAAAAAATTTAAGTGTGCTGATGTTACTGATAACAACCATTAAGTATAGCAATTCAATACAAAGCTAGAAATTGTTACATAAATATCCAGTCTGTCATGTGCTATAACTAAATGAGAAAAAAGGAAAATTAAAAACATACAAAATTCTAAATATATTTGACATGGTATCTAAAAGAAAATTGGGGAATTCAGAATTTGTTGTACTTCTCTTAGAACTCTTCTTATAAAATATAAGGACACAGTTTAATTTTTTGCACAAATTTCATACAATTATACATACATTCACTGGATATGAAAGCATTACCTCTACTTAATAAGTGGCCAAGAACTCAAAAGTAGATTCTGTAATACTTATTGGAATTTTCATCTCAAAGTTTTACTGTCAAAGCTTAGATCTAAATATGGCAATGCTGCTTAAAATTGTCCAAAGACTTTCTACTGCAGATAAAATAAAAATCCTTAATAGGACTGCAAAGCAGTGTAATCTGGTTTCTGCTCACCCTTCTTAGCACTCTCACTACACTTTTATCCAACACTATTGGCTTCTCTTACAACCCATACCCTTTGTACAAATCATTCTGGCAGCAGTGAATGCTCCTTTATCACTCCTTGTTAATTCATCACTTACTAATATTGCAAGTACCCTTTTTGCAGTAAACCCAAGTTATTTTGTTAATTCCTTCTTTGAGAGTGATGTTTCTTTCCTTCATAAAATTTATCTCAGTTCATAATTATGTACTCATTAAAAAAATACATGTTTTGGGACACCTGGGTGGCTCAGTGGGTTAAGCCTCTGCCTTTGGCTCAGGTCATGATCTCAGGGTCCTGGGATCGCCCCACATTGGGCTCTCTGCTCAGTGGGAAGCCTGCTTCTCCCTCTCCCTCTGCTTGCCTCTCTGCCTACTTGTGATCTCTCTCTGTCAAATAAATAAAATCTTTAAAAAAAATTTAAAAAAACATGGTTTGATGAATACCTTTTTAGCCATTAAAGCAAAAGTTGGTAAAGCCAGGATTCCCCAAGTAAAATAATGTTCATTACTGTAGCCTTAGTGGCTGACATTAGACTTGACACATAGATGATCAATAAATATGTTCATAGATGAATCAACCAACCAACTGACCAATCAATCAATGATTACCAATGCTTTTACCTCCTCCTACCTCCTGATTCAATCTCTATTTTTTGCCCCATTGAAATCATTGATTTTTCTATGTACTTTTTTTTTTAAAGATTTTATTTATATATTTGAGAGAGAGACAGAGAGCATGAGCAGGGGGAGGGGGAGAGAGAGAAGCAGATTCCCCTCTGAACAGGAAGCCCGAAGCAGGGCACAATCCTAGGACCCTGGGATCATGACCTGAGCCAAAGGCAGATTTTATCTGACCAAGCCACCAAGTACCCCTCTATGTACTTTTAGAAGTAAACCATAATCCATTTTCAATAGGTCGGGTTAAACGGGATGTGTTGTTGTTTGTTTTGTTTTGTTTTTGGGTTTTTTTTTTTTGAAGGAGGAAAGGACATGAAAATAAAAAGGTACTTAAGATTTTGCAGAGGCAGGGAGCTCTATTTTCGATGAAGATAATGGCATTAAGCTTCTAGAAGGAGAGAAAGCTTTTCAGGTATCAATTTCATCATGGACAAGCAAGGCCCAATCTTTTCTCTTCTGCAGCTTGCAAGAAAGAACTGTTGGAATCCAGGGGTGGATATTGTTAAATTCTTTATTTTCTTTTGAATTTTTTGAATTGCAGTGAGATAGCAAAATAAATTTTTTTAAGAAATAAGAGAAATTTCCTGAAAATTAAATATAAGAAGCAGTCCTCAAGGAAGTTAAATATCCAAAGAGAATCCATGTTTATATTAAAAGGAAATTTTAAAAGTAAAAGGAAACTATAAGTTTTGTGTCACAGTCTCATATTTAATCAGCAATTACATTCAAAATCGGAAGAAAGAAATTCACAGTGATTCTGAGATGGGTCTGCACGATTTACCCATTGTTATTTCATGCTAGTTTTGACATGGGGTTAAATCTTATGCAATTCTCTTAGAATAAATGCTGATTGTAAACAGATCTTAAGTAACCACTCCGCCCGTCCTACATTCTATAATAACTATTTCAGCTGAGAAGTTTTCCACTTGCTGCTTCTGTAAGTGAACTGCATGGGTTCTGCCATTGCAAACGGTTTTGCTGACCAGACTTAAGCAAATACGTGTTAAAATCAAATGAGTAGATCACATGGGTCTTTTTGGATAACGCTTTTAACTTCTAAGGTACTTCTGTTCAGAAAATTTGGTTCAACTATCTCATTAACCCCAGGGTGGATGTTGCAATCAAAATCACAAAGAGTAAACACATCTGCTACATAAAAGGAAGCAGTGGTATCTGGAATCAACTACCCTTTTCTCCTACTTCTGCTGCACAGAAAACTAGAGCAAGACACACTTCTCCCCAAAGCATTAATGGTACACTTAATCCAAAGAAAGAAGGCTCTTGCAACTTCAAATTGATTTTAACATTATTTTTTCTACACATAGAATCTCTGCTAAATTTCCCCCATTGTAACAAGACATTTGAGTCCCCAAACCATTTTTTATGTCATTGTTCAAAACTTCTATTATCAGTATTATTTGAAATGAATGCCTAGATTTTAATGGGAAATGTTGCAATTATGGCTTAGGTTTTTAATCTCTTTGTAAGTTGAGCTTTTAAGAAATCTAGACACTTTTCATAAAGAAACAGAAGATTTATCTTCAGAAAGATCAATAGGGCAGAGCTTTCAAGCTGCCTCTAGTTATGAAACAGAAAGAAGTGTGAAGGCCATTTATCCAGAGCATTTGTTCCACGCTGGGTCAACCAAGCCCCAAGCACCTGTTTTCTCTATTAGCACACACAGTGCCTGAATTACCCTGATTACTGCCTCAATTCTTCCTTTTACCTTGCCTGTGGGGACAGCCTGCCAACATTTAGGGCTTCAACCAAGAATGACAAAAACCCACAGGAGGCTCCATGTGGCTCTTACCAGCCAAGAAGAGAACTGGAGCAGAAATATGATCTACTCGATAGACTTTCCCCGTTGATTTCAGCCTTTATCTGTCCTTCTAAAAATAACTGTAGGTATTTTTCAAATGTACATTATAGATCAAATCACATCATTCACTTCAACTGTCCTCTAAGGCAGCTATTTTAAGTGACATCCAAATTTCCAAGCAAATGAGGATTTACTGAATCAAAGTTCTCAACTCTATCAATAAGGCGTTGTCAGTTTCAGGATGGAAAGTATCACTTGTGTCTCAACAAGACACATCAGTGGACCTGTTTTGCTAGATTCCAACATACATACATGTGTGGGCTAAGGAATGTGTGGGCTGAAAACTATACAGTTCAACAACATCACCTCCATTCTACATCCAAGAACCTAAGAAGAGCCCATTCTATCCAAAATGTAGAGGAGGCAGTTAGATTTGAAGACAGACTATAAAGACATACATGGGGGTGCCTGGCTGGTTCAGTTTGTAAAGCATGTGACTCTTCCTCTTGAGGTTATAAATTCAAGCCCCATTTTGGGTGTAGAGATTACTTAAGAAAATAAATCCTTAAAAAAAAAAAAAGGACATACATGACTTTATTTCTGCCCCTGCATCCAACCTAACAGAATATAATTTGATTAGGAAAGGAAGAGTACCCAGGGCGCCTGGGTGGCTCAGTGGGTTAAGCCTCTGCCTTTGGCTCAGGTCATGATCTCAGGGTCCTGGGATCGAGCGAGCCCTGCATCAGGCACTCTGCTCAGCAGGGAGCCTGCTTCCTCCTCTCTCTCTGCCTGCCTCTCTTCCTACTTGTGATCTCTCTCTCTCTGTCAAATAAATAAATAAAAATATTTAAAAAAAAAAAAAAAGGAAAGGAAGGGTACCTATACAATTGCCAAGTAAAGGGTTGAGGAAAATTTTAAAAGCAGATCAATGAAAATGGTTCATGTATCAAAGGAGGAAGAGACTATTTCTGCCAGTGTCAAGTGTCAAAGTAAGATATCAGAAAGATACCAGAGAAATAAGTATATGTGTGAAGAATAAATCAGGAAGGAAAGGGGACACATCATGAGCAAGGTCTTCAAAAAATCTGGGTATCTTTGAAAGCTATCGCCTTTATTCAGTTATAGTAAATCAAATAAGTAATTTTTTTAAAAAAGCACTTTTCTCAGATAATACCATGGATTTGGCATTCCTAGAGGTTGTAATCCAGCACCAACAAAACAAGGATCTATGCACAAGAAGAGTGGTTACTTTTAATAACTGTGGGAAAGACTAGGTATGAGAAAGACAGGAAAAAACAAATGTCCGAACTTCAAAGACCTGGTACACTAGTTTCCTTATGCTGTTTAACAAGTCATCCCAATAACAGTAGCTTCAAACAACACATCTACATTTTCTGACAGTGTCAGGAACCTGGGTTCAGTGTAAGTGGGTTTTCAGTTCAGAGTATTACAAGGCTACAGTGAGGAATCAACCAGTCTGTGATCTTTTGTAGAGCGAACAGTCATCCTCCAACTTCCTGTGCTTTGGGCAAAATGTAGTTCCTTATGGGTGTAGGACTGAGGACTTCCCAAGGGCTCACCCAGTTCCTTGCCATGTGCACATCTCCACAGACAATTCACAACACAGCTGTTTGCTTCTTCAAGACTAGCAGGAGTGTCTCTCTCTCCAGCCTCCCAAGTCAGAATCTTGGATAAACATTGCACCATCTTTGACATTTAACATAACCAATGACATCTAATTACCTTTGCAATATTCTACTGGTTAGAGGTAAACTACAGATCCCATCCATACTTAAGGAGAGGGTTTTATACAAGGGTGTGGATCACTGGGGACTCGCCTACGGTATGCCAACCCCAGTCATGGAAATAACATAAATGGAATGATGGGGGAATGCTGGTCGATGATATTGACCCAACAAAATAAGCCCAACTTGAGCCCACCTACCTGTTTTATGCAGCCCTCTGGATACTTAAGTCTGCAGAACTCCCTACCTGAAGAGCACCAAGCCTGCTTCCTGCAGCATGGAGTCCTTTTCCTCAGTCTGCACTCCTAAATGCAGAGCATGTTAATGACCTACGTACCTTTAAATCCTAGGAGTGAGTCAAGAGATAGCACTTTTCAAGAAGGCACTGGCTGACAGGACTGGGACGTATGGTCCGAGGTCTCTACAAACATGTTCCTGGCACAGTACAGCCTGGAATGAGGGAGGAGAATCGAAAATGTGGGCATTAGAGGAAGAACTCTCCATTTGTTCTGTTTCCCCAAGCCTTGTAAATGTTATAATGGACCTGTTTACATATAGAAAATAGAAATCCCACTTTGAGCAGATAATTTCATTTACTCTCATGGTGTGAAGTGATAGCCGACTCAAATATTTTCACTCTATGCTGAGTGAAGAATGGTCTCTTGAGAAGTTAGAATAAAAATGCTACCTCATCAACAGAAGCAAACACATGGAAAACAAACAAAACCTCACAATCATTCAGGGCGATAATAATTCCCATAGGGTAATTGATACTTAAATGCTTTATACTAGGCATTTTTAAGGAAGTGAAAGAATGTGTGAGAATTAGTTTAGACTCTCATCATATAAAGCACAAGAGATATAATAAGATTGGATGAAAAACTCAAGAGATACCGGGGAAAAGAATTTCTCAGAAAACACATTAATTGGAAATACTGTTCAGAGATGAAAAAGACATCTCTGACTTGGGGTTTTAGTGCTCAGCACATGTACTTTTGCGCAACCTCTATTACTAGAAGAATGTAAGAGAATCAGGTATTAATTCTACCCCCTTGGAGGCTGTCCTGCCTGTTTACAATATGGCACTGGAGAGGTTTGAGAACTCAATAGCTCCCTTCCAAGTTTTCAGTTTCCAACTTCATGGCCATTCCAGATAAACATCTGTGCTTCATATCGTGTGCTGGGCACAGTGCTACTGATGTGATATCAAATGGCTTTCCCTCCATCTGTTGCCTGCTGATATAACACTTGATTAAAATTTTTTAAAGGCAGTTCAGTCAAATCTCCACTTCCACCACATTTGACCCCTAAGAGGAGAGAAAATCTGGGCGAGAACTCACTTAACATTAATAGCAAAATGAGTTTGCATAGATTGGACTTTTTGTAAGTTATTATCATTTAAGTGTCTTGGGAGGTATATATAATAATTGGTCACAGTTTTCACTTAGTATATGCATCCTCATGCTTACAATTTTCATGGCAGAAAATACATTTAAGAAAAAGCCACAGGAGTGTGGCTGTTTAAGGATGATGTTACACAGAGTTTTCACTCTCCTTGGTCTAGACCCTTTTTTCTTTTACCAGGGGCACCTTCTTACAATATAGCTGGGTCACATCTAAAGTATTGTGTTAGTCAAGAAGATGAAGTCAAATGTGGTTAAACTTTCCACTTTAGTCTCATCAGTACTGACTTAACTGCCAGTTCAGCTTGCCAAATAATTTTTTAATTAAAAAATGACAGTGAGGGGTGCCTGGGTGGTTCAGTACGTTAAGCCTCTGCCTTCAGCCCAGGTCATGATCTCAGGGTCCTGGGATCGAGCCCCACATCGGGCTCTCTGCTCAGCAGGGAGCCTGCTTTCTCCTCTCTCTCTGCCTGCCTCTCTGCCTACTTGTGATCTCTCTCTCTCTCTCTGTCAAAATAAATAAATAAAAATTAAAAAAAATGACAGTGATTTTCTTCCTGAGCCCCATGTTTTGAAAGTTTGTTTCCATCAACTAAATGACATTTATTTATTCTCAAAATGCCATTGTTTACTACACAGGCATATGTAATTACTAATCAACATGATTTATCTGTATGAAATCAGCACTGGTGACTAGAGTCAGCTGATCTACATCAAGGAAGAGCAAGAATAAAAGAATTGGTCTTTCATTTGCCCGTATTTTGGATTTTGAAATATGTGAGTCCATCAACCCTTCTCAAATCTTAGATCAAAGATTAGGAAGAACTTACTCCTGTAAGAGTTGAAGTTTTTAACAACAGAGCACTGTGAAATAAAGAAAATTAAACGATGCCATGAGTTTTCCATTATATCAAGTATGTTCATGTTAAAGTGTCTTTTATTGTGAGATGATATTCTTTCCACTTCTGTTAATATTTTTTCCCTACGAACTAATGTTGATAGCAAATCTTTCTTCTTCTCTTCGTCCTTTTTCGTCCCGCCTCCTCCTACTTTACTACTCCCTGACTCTGGTCTCTATTCTTAGCCCAAATTCTCAAAAGGTAATTAACCAACTTATGAATGGATGCCAACCCTCAGTCAGCTGTCCATTTATGTTCTAATCAATAGTAGACACTGAAGAAAGGATCACATTCTAAACATGTTTCCTGTACACAATTACAACTTTTTAAGGCAAGTTGGAAAAAAGCACATGTAAAGAATACAAATCAATGTGGACACAATGATCACTGTATTGTAAATAAATAGAATTGTGGAACTACTTAGAACAGAAAGGAGTCCCACCCTCACTTCACCCACGAGACAGGTAGCCTTTTACTTCCCCCAGCCTGGTTCCAGGGTATTATGCAGTCACTAAGAAAAATAATAAGTGAGGAGCACCTGGGTGGCTCAGTGCGTTAAAGCCTCTGCCTTCAGCCCCGGTCATGATCTCAGGGTCCTGGGATCAAGCCCCGCATCAGGCTCCCTGCTCAGTGGGGAGCCTGCTTCCTCTCTCTGCCTGCCTCTCTGCCTACTTATAATCCCTCTCTCTGTATCAAGTAAATAAACAAACAAATAAATAAATAAGAAAAATAATAAGTGATTAACATTTGACAGTCTTACTGCAATTGCAGACACTACTCTTGCCCCGTGGTAAGCGGTACTATTAGTCCTTCAGTATTCTGACACTGATCATTTCTTGTGGCTTGAGGTCTCCAGAAAAGAAGTGTTGTATGTTTTATGAAAGAGTTAACAGGGGAAATCGAGCAAGAGAAGAGCCAAAAGGACAGTATTTGCTGTCTAAGCACTTGGAAGGCAAAATTTACAAACTGAATTGTATAAGAAATAGTTTTATGCTAATCTAGCATCAGAGAAACAGCTATCATAGATCCAGTTATAAACATAAACACAATTCTCCATTATATATTATTTGCTCCTTTGTCATAAATTAATCCATTATATATACATGGGTTTATTTCTGGACTTCCTATTCTGTTCTATTGGTCTATGTGTCTGATTTTATGCTACTAGTATACTATATACTATATAGTGTATACTATACTGTTTTGATTACTTATAGCTTTGTAACAGAGTTTCAGACAGGAAGTATGATGACTCCAGATCTGTTCTTCTGACTCAAGATTTCTTTGGCTATTCTGAGTCTTTGTAGTTCCATATAAATTCTAGAATTTTTTTTCTATTTCTGTGAAAAATGCCATTGGAATTTTGATAGCAATTGCACTGAATCTTTAGATCACTTTTGGTAATACTGACATTTTAAAAATATGAATCCTCCCAATCCATGAACATGGGATATCTTCCCATTTTTTTGTCTTTTTCAATTTCTTTCATAGTTTTTGTTGTATAAAACTTTCACCTCCTTGGTTAAGTTTATACTTAAGTATTTTATTCTTTTTGGTGCTATTGTAAATTGGATTGTACTTAGCATCTTTTCTGCGTAGTTTGTTCTAAGTTATAAAAATACAATTGATGTTCGTATATTGAGTTTGTGTCCTGCCAGTTCTAAGAGGTTTGTTGTTTTTGTGTGGGGGGGTTTTTTTGCTGTTGTTTTTTGATTGAGTCTGTAAGATTTTTTTAATATACAAGATGTCACCTGCAGAGACAATATTACTCCTCTGATTTAGATGTCTTTTATCTAATTTTCTTGATTAATTGCTCTTGCTAGAATTTCCAGGACTATGATGAATAAAAGTGGTGAGAGTGGAAATATCTGTCTTTTTTCTGAACCTAAAGGAAAAGTTTGCAGCTTTTTTACCACTGAGTACGATATTATCTGTGGGTTTGCCATTCATGGCCTGTATCATGTTGATATACATCTATTTTTTAAATTTTTTTTTTATTTTTTAGAAAGAGAGTGAGCACAAGCAGGGGAGGGGCAGAGGGAAAGGAAGAGAGTATCCTAAGCCCAGCATAGAGCCCAACTCAGGGCTCAATCTCATGATCCTGAGATCAAGGCCCAAGCCAAAATCAACAGTCAGACACTCAACTGACAGAGCCACTCCAGGCACCCCTTTCCCTTATTTTTTTAATCAGAATATTTCAAAAGTTGACACTTACAAAAAAATACCTCCCTGAATACAAAGAATTAATCATACAATAAACGACCATTATAAAATTAAGCACTAAATCTCTGCATTTATCTCTATTATAAACTTGTTCTTTAAAATATCATGTACTGGGGTACTGTAAATAATATTAAAAAAAAGGAAAAGCTCATTTTGCACCCATAATATTGAGGTATGTTCAATCTATCTGTATCAAACTCCAGAGCAATCTTTAAAACAGTGCCATTGAGGTCAATAGATCGCATGTTACCTATGATAGAAACAATTACTCTCCTTGGGGGA
This sequence comes from Ailurus styani, assembly GCA_002007465.1. Taxonomy (NCBI): domain Eukaryota; kingdom Metazoa; phylum Chordata; class Mammalia; order Carnivora; family Ailuridae; genus Ailurus; species Ailurus styani. The sequence goes on along the minus strand of LNAC01000271.1, from coordinate 195,036 downwards.
ACCTAGTTATTTATACCTTCTTCACCCATTCTTCAGGAAGGGACTGGCAGCATGCTTCTAGTACCCACTGCTCCTCCAACATGTAAGGCAACATTCATGCTGTTGGAAGAATTCAGCTCCTTGCAGCTGTCAGAAAGAGAGCTTCGGTTTCTTGCTGGCTGTTGGCTGGAAGCCACACTCACTTCTAGTAGCTGCTCTCAATTCCTTATTATGCAAGATTCCCCAAAATAGCCACTTCCTCACAGTGAGGATGAGAAAGGTTCTAGCAAGATGGGCACTACCATTTTATGAGATATAATTATATACATCCCATTACCTTTGCTGTGTTCTATTATTTAGAAACAAGTCACAGGTTCTTCCCACATTCAAGTTACGGAAATCATGTAATAGCATGACCACTAAGAAATGAGGATCATGGGGACCACCTCAATTTCTGCTTGCCACATACGGCAGGGTAAGTATTTGTTGAAGTGAATCAGTGGACCCCCCCAAAGAACTTTGCCAGTACCAATTAGTCCTCAAACGCAAAATTAAAATGGCTTAAGAAGCATTCTAGATGTTACATGCAAAGATAGGGAAGTGAGGATTCGAGAGAGGATGGAGACATTAATTAAACAAAACATGCAATTAGAACTGTAGTTTGAGGGTGCCTGGGTGGCTCAGTTGGTTAAGTGACTGCCTTCGGCTCAGGTCATGATCCCGGAGTCCCGGGATCGAGTCCCACATCGGGCTCCCAGCTCCATGGGGAGTCTGCTTCTCCCTCTGACCTTCTCCTCTCTCATGCTCTCTCTCATTCTCTCTCTCTGTCTCTCAAATAAATAAAATCTTTAAAAAAAAAGAACTGTAGTTTGATTGGTTTAAAATATTATATTCTCTTACATATTATCTTTATTACACACTCTGTTTAATCCAAAGGAAAAAAGTAGAAAGTGAAAAATACAATAACTAAGTTTATAAGGATTTCTGAAGATCTTGGTTTCAGCTCAGGTTACGATTTCAGGGTCCTGGAATCCAGCCCTGAGTTGGGCTCCGTGCTCAGCAAGGAGTCAGCTCAAGATTCTCTCCTTCTCCCTCTGCCCGTCCCCCAACTAGCACACATGCCCTCAAATAAATAAATAAATAAATCTTTAAAAAATAACAAAATAGAAAATAAACTTATTGTTTGGGAAGCTTATTTAAAAATACAGATTCATCAATATCTCCACTGCAAATTCTGAGACAGCAGGTCAGGCTGGTCTGAGAATACTTTTTTTTTTTTTATTTTCCCCTGGGATATTATAATGTAGGTTTGGAAACTGCTGATCATTAAGTACATTTTGTAACCAATACTCCATGATTCTCCTATCAGCAGACTACCAGGTCTTAAAGGTCTTTGGGAGAAATGCTAATCATTAAAGTTGTGAGCCCTAGATTAACTTGATTTAGAAAACTAAATTATTGGGGGCACCTGGGTGACTCAGTTAAGGGTCTGCCTTCGGGATCCTGAGATCAAACCCCATGTCTGGTTCCCTGCATAGTGGGTAGCCTGTTTCTCCCTCTCCTTCTATTGCTCTCCCTGCTTGTGCTTTCTCTCTCTCTCTCCCTCCCCACTCTCTGTCAAATAAATTTTTTTAAAAAGAAAAATTATTGACTCTTAATGTAAGAATAATGAGAGGATTTCTGTCTGATGCAGACTTTGTCTCCATTTTAAACTCTTGCTATTTGTTGTAGGTTGTGATTGCTCGTCTTTATTTACCCATGCTATAGATTATTTGTGTCCCCCCCCCTCAAATTCCTATGATAAAACCTAATCTTCAAGGTAATGTTATTTGGAGGTATGGTCTTTGGAAGTACTTAGGTCATGAGGGTGCAGCTCTTGTGAATGGGATTAATTGATGCATTTATAAAAGAGACCCCAGAGAGCTCCCTCACCCCTTCCTCATATGAGGACACAGCACAAAAGATGGCTGTCTACAAACTAGGAAGTGGGCACTCACCAGTCATCAAATCTGCTGGCACCTTGATCTTAGATTTCCCAACCTCCAGAACTGTCAAAAATTCATCTCTGCTGTTTAATGAGCCACGCAGTGTATGGTAATCTGTTACTCCAGGCTGTAAGGACTAAGACAAGCTTGACCTCTGGTCAGTCACCATCATTCTTATGGAGGAATATTTCATCTGATCTATTTTATCCCTTGGCTAGAAGTTCCTTGTGACTTGGAGCTAATACTTTTTTTCCAGGCACGCCCTTCAGTATTCCAGCCCCAGTTTATTTGCCTTCCATTGATTCACAGTACATACACAAGGAGGATGCCAAAACTTCCACTATATACTTTAGCATTCATAGGATCCAGGTTGCACTGTAACTGGTAACATAGGTACAGAGGGATCAAAGAATAACAAGGCATTTTAGAACAAAAGGAGAAATGGAAATAAACTTGAAACCTACTAAAGTGATACTTCCATATGCAATGATGATATGTTTTTATGAAACTTGATTCCCCTCCAATGGCTCCTGCTACTCTACAGACTTAAGGCATGGACCCTTCAGCAATTATTCAAGGGTCTTTGCATTTACACATTTTATCTGGTAGGTAGAATAATACCCCTACCCCAAATCGTACCCTCCTCCCTCATCATAATTCTAGAAGCTATAAATATGTTATTTAATATGCAAAAGGGACTTCGTAGCTATGATTAAATTAAAGACCCTGCGATAAAAAGATTTTACTGGATTACCTGGGTATACCCAATCTAATCACATGGGTCTTAAAAAATAGAGTACTTTTGCTGTAATTAGAGAAACAGAGAAATGGTGGCCTAAGAAAGACCTCACCTGCTGTTGTTGACTTTGAGAATGAAAGAAGGGGGCCGTGAGCCAAGGAATCCAAGACCTCCCTCCAGAAGCTAGAACGGGCAAGAAAGCAGATTCCCCTCTACAGCCACAAAGAAAGATGTGGACTTACCAATTGCTTTATTTTAGCCCAAAGAGGACTTTAACCTACAAAATTATAGACACAAAGTTTGCTGTCCTTTGAGTCATTTTAAGCCTATAAGTTTGAGGTAATTTGTGATAGCAGCTAAAAACAATCTATCACCCAATAAAATGCTCACCATTTCCCCTGAAACTTCTTCAGCTGAACTGGTAAACAAAGTGTGCATACTTCCTCCAAATACTTTGCTTTGAGGAGTTTTGCAACTTTTGCTCACAAATAGTTTAACCATTTGTAACTTTCCCACGTTGCCTGCCTCTCCTTGTGATCCTACACTTTAAAATCCAAAGTCCTACCTTCTTTATTACCCTCGCTCATACTACATCAAATGTTGTATGTTATTCAAACTTTCATAGCATTGCATTCACCATTGAGTTCACCTTTTTATAAGCTTATATTGTTGGTACTTTTGTCAGTATTTAACTCTTTAAAAATAAACATTTTTTAAAAGGCAAATTCTATTTCATAACTATTTAAAATCCCAATTATGCCCCAAAGGGAGGTAAAGTAGGTCTGTATTTAAATACTATAAACATTTGCTATAAAACCCATTTACCTGAGGGCAGAAGTCTAATAAAAAAAAAGAGGTATTTAAAGATAAAAGATGAGAAGAAAAAATATTTTATGACAGCTACTTAACCAGAGGGGGAAAGGGGATGATGAATTACTGTTACATAATGCAGAGGGGGAAGTGCGCTTGAGAAATGGTAAAGCGAATGACAAGACCTTGACTGGAAATTCCATCTCCTACAGAGCAAAGCAATCTAGGAGAGCAGTGGTTCTCAACCAGGGTAATTTACCTACTAACAGGACATGTGACAATGTCTGGGGACACTACAACTGGAAGAAGGTACTACTGGCATCTGGTGGACAGAAACCAGGATACTACAAAACAGCATGCAATGCACAGGATGGCACCTCAAAACAAAGACTTACCCAGCCTAGAATTCATTAATGTTGAAGCTGAGAGATTTTGATGCAGGGAAACGTACTTTGACTTAAAAAGGAATATTGATTAGTGAAGTAAAAGTAACACAATTCCTCAAGGGACTTTGAAATAACAGTTAACTGTGAATAAAATTAACAGTTTTCCTTGTTCAGCTCTCATATATGTGGCAGTGAAGCCTGGCGACCAAATGGCTCGCATGGATTTTTAAGTAGCCAAATTTTTCTATATTCAGGTTATAGGAGAGATTGCACAGCATTTCAGGCTGGAAGGATGATGGCTTGAGGAGATCGTGAGGTTCTAAGAAACATAATTCTAAATCACGGGTATAAAAGGTACCAGCATAGGGAATGTAGTTAATGGTATAATAAGATTCTATGGTGACAAGTGGCAGCCCCACTTACAGTGAGCACAGCATACTGCGTAGAGTTGTTGCATCACTATGTTGTACACCTGAAACTAACACAATGTATGTCAATTAAAAAAACAAGAAAACATAATTCTGATCATGCAACTGTAAAGTACCTCAATGAGACAGAAAAGGGAAACCAGAGTGGTTATGTAACAAAACCTATGAAAAGATCAAATGAGTGAGGAAATATAGCAACAATATTTTAAAAAAGCATATCACAACAAACCGTGATCATTGTCAGCAACACCAAAACGACTCTGTAAAAAAGTATTAAGAACTGAGAAAAAAAATCAATTGTTTTAATGCTGGTGATTGACAAAGACACACTCGAGCTATTCAGCACCTACATTTTCTGCCTTCTCTGACAAAGAAAATTATATGCAAGTAATTGTGGTAAATGGTAGGGAAAGTCTACAATGGGTGAGGAGATTGAACAAGATTATAACTATTCCAGGCTGAGCTCTGATGGACCACATCCTGGGATGCTGATGGACATGAGTTACCTGACCTACTACCAGGCTCTTGGAAGAATCAGAAAGAATGGGAAAGATACAAAGAAACTGGAGATGGGCTGATGTCTCTGCAAGACTCAGAAGAAACAGGCAGAGTTTCAAATTTCTGACAGGAGAGCTTTATGTAATTTCCAGGAAAACTTCAAGAAGGATGTTATAACAGAGTGGTGGTTGAGCACTGGGAGGCAGAAATGGGTTTGTTAAATATACGAGTATTTGAAAATGAGCAATATCATACTAATCACATTCTATTTCTGTAGAGTTGAGAGATAGTTAAGTTAGACATTATACACATGGGATAGTTGGGTTGCAGAAAAGCATTTGGAAATCTTTTCTTGATGTCTATATGTAGTATATAAAATGAGTTTGAAACAAGGGAAATTTAGTAGATTCATAGCTGATTAAAGTTTCATGTTTAAAGCGTAGCACTTAATGAAATGATTCCCTACCGGGTTTGTCTCGATGAATATTTTGGTCAGTGACACTGTTGAAGGTGTTGGAGGCCCTATTTATCAAATTCGCAGTGACATAAGCCTGAGACTGTCGTGACTACAATACATGAAAGTATCAGGATCTTAAATTAACTGGATGGAATCCTAGAAGAAAAACATAATACATGTTCATAAATTCATAGTGTATTGGGGTGAGAAAAAAATTTTAGTTGAAATCTTCATTTTGTAGACAAAGAAAATAGGTCACAGAAGGGTAACTTCAAGTAGTTCACATACGGCTTACAGGAGCAACCCAATGAGTTTACAGGAAGATAAATAAAAAGGGCTGATTTGTTTAAAACACACACACATACACACAACAGGGCTGATGGTCTCAAGCAATTATTTACACTTCAATAATTTATAGCACTAGCAAATATAGCAGAAACAAAACAAATTATCAAAAATCAAAAGACCCCTGGTGAATCAGGGCTGCAAGGCTCCAGGTGCGGACACCGTGGGCCGGGCCAGCGAGGTGGGCGGCATCTCTCCCGCAGGTGTATCCCATTGTGGATTTCCCGCTGCCGGAGATCTCTCTGGCCTCCCAGAGGGGCATTGCTGAGCACAGCGCCGCCCTGGCCTCCCGCGCCCGAGTCCTGCGGCAGGCCATGATCCCACTTTCAAAATCCTGAATGAAGGAAAGATTCAGAGATGAACACAAAAAGTCACAGGATTCTTAGGAGGAGGATATGATAGTCAAAATACCGTTCCATGGAGAGGAGCGGCAAGATGGCGGAGGAGTAGGAGACCGATTATCATCAGGTCCCAGGAATTCACCCACAGAGCTATCAAACCATTCTGAACACCTACAAATTCTACCGGAGATCGAAGAGAAGAAGAGCAGCAAGTCTAGGAACAGAAAATCGACCACTTTCTGGAAGGTAGGACGTGCGGAGAAGTGAATCTGCGGGGACGGGAAGATAGACCCCGGGGGGAGGGGCCGGCTGCCGGCAAGGGTGCGAGCAGCGGAGCACAGACTCGGAACTGTGAGAAGTCGGCTCCACTGAGGGACGTCGCCCCAGAGACCAAGCGGGGGGTGAAGCCCCTGCAGGGACAGTGTGGTCTCAGGACCCACGGGGACACAAAAAGANATATAAGTAAATATTATAACTGCATGAGTATCAGACTTGGTAAAATTAATTTACTCATTTATTTCTTCCTATCCTCATTCAATAAATTTCAGTGAATGTTTATATGTCAGGCACAGTGATAAGTGCTAAAGATACAAAGACAAATGGAATTCAGTCCTCACCTTAAAGATTTACAGTCTTTTAGGAGACGCATAAGTCTCCAACAAAATTTTACAATGAAGCATGATGTATAAGAATCAATTCTATTAGGTAAATGGTGATCTGATGGAGGGAGGGATAAACAGATTAATGAGGTAAGAAAAGGGTTTACTAAGGGGAAATCAGCACAAAACCAGCCTTTAATAATCTCAGAAACTTCTGAGTTTTATAGAAATCTCTGCTTAGAACAAAAGAGCAAAGCTGACTTTTTCATGATACCAGAGTATTAACTGTTAATATTACCTGAGTTTCTATTAGGTGGAACCATACATAGCCAGAGAATCTGAAAATACCCAAGCCCAATCCCGGAATGCATCTCTATGCCAATTTTCTCAAGACTGCTACATAAATAAACAGTAGTATCACAAAGTATAATAGCAATGTATTATGATGCCCAAAGTATAAGTATAGCTCCCACCCTACATAAGACGCCTCCTTTCCTCGTTGAACGGAAACAAGAATCTCAGGTATTACTGAACTCCAGCTTAACATTTGGGTAGACAACCACAGAAGGTGAAAGACAATGTAATGGGGAAGTCAGATCCTCACCTGAGCTGAATCCTCCTAGCACTCAAGCCACAGGGAACGCAGAGCCTGAGAGAGCCAGCTACACCCAGGCACAAGAATCACAGCCATGCAAAACTCAGACCAATTCCTAACAACTCCTCCTTACACAGTCTAGGTGAGAATGAGGACAAGTGTGAAATTGGAGGAGATATTCCTAGAAATCCTTCCCTCAAGGGGAACATGACCTACAGAAGAGCAAGATTCTACCTAAGCTGTCAATTCAGAACGTGACTTGGAAGTATAGTCCATCAAAGCTTTGTCCTACAGTATCCTTGCAGATTACAGTCTACAGAGTAGAAATAAGGAATTCTCCATCCATTTTTATAGTTTTGATCATCTAGAACAGCAACCTATGAAATATCAGTTTTTAGTCTTTTGCCACTTATAGAATTTTTTCAAAAGGCATCGAACATAAAAGCATTTGTTTTTTAAAAGTTTTCAGGTAAGAGCGTTAATAAAACAAAGAACAGCAACAATCACAATCCTGAACAAGTACCATCATGATATGCCATAAAATAAATAATTTTAAAGTCAAGAACCAGGAAAGGGAAATATTAAAGAACCATCTAAAGTTAATGGCAATATCATTAAGAACTGACAATATTCTCACTTTGCTACAGGCCACCGAAAGTAGCACCATCAAATTACAATGGGCCAAGGTTGAGTGTCTGGGGAAAAGTGCTCTGTAATCCTCATAGCCCCTACTCAAAATCATACTGTCTAGAATAATCATCTTAAATATTTGTGAAATCATATCCTACTGTACTGGACGTAGGAGACCTTAGCATCCCATCCTTTCTTTGACAGAAGGAACTCTGTCATTAAAAGTCAGTACTGTCATTCACATTGTGAATACTTGAAACAATTGTTGAACGGGTAGATTTACCTCGTCTCATACAAATCTGAATCTCTTCAAGCCTTACCACTCAATGTGAGTGACATGGTTGGCAGGCAGGGACACTGACTTACTTAGTGGCTGAGGAAGATGTGTGAGAGTGTGCCTCTCTTCAAAGCCCCTTAGAACTATTTCAGTTACTAGAGATTATTTTGTTGTTGTCAGTTGTGAGATGTTTTCTGTGGTAAGAGAATGGTGAATGTCACATTAGCTACAGAATTAGGAGTTTTTTCCAGAATAATGAAACTGAAAACTGTTTTAAAAGTCAGAAAAAGTTTTATGTTGCAAGCATATGGCACAGAGCTGTCAAAATAAGAATAATTCCGGGGGGAAAGGGGGAAAGAAAAAAAGTTCCTTTAAGAAAGATTTGTAATAATGCATAATTCAAAGCAAGGCTCTCAAGATCCACTATCCCCAAAGTACTAGCAGAATCAGTTTTCTAGTCTGAGCATCATTTGGGCATTCACTTCATCAGCATGACTTTATGTGTAATTGGAAAAAGAGAGCTTATGAACAACCACTTGCAGAAAGGGACAGGTGATCCTTTACTACATTAAAGACCTCTACTAGGAAGGAATTGCCAGTGTCCATCCAATCTTGATGCCACTGCAGGGCTAGTGGCAGAATTATGTAGACAGAGCAGATCTTATTTCACAAGTTTTCCTCTTCCAAAAAACAGACGAGTGTCTCAAAGAGAAGCCCCACGTCATACATCATTCTCTTCAAGCTAAGTTCCAAATACATTCACTATCTACAAAAAGAGACTAACTGGATTTTAGCCACTGAGCAGGACATAAGGATCTTGTTACACAACAAGACTTGGTAAAGAGTCAACTAAGTCTCATTTAAATTTAAAACTCAAAATGACTGTTCACTTGAAATTACATAAGGCTTGATTGAGTTACACATCATATTTCCATCCTTCGCACTCAGTGTGTGTGGTAATGAGCCATCTTTCCTGATAACAGACCTTCTGTATCCCTTGCTACATTTTTAAAATATACAGGTGGATTCTAGAATCTGTCATGGTCTAAATATTTACCTTGTAGCACTACAACTTATAATCCCAGTTCTGTATTTATGTGACACATTTAGTTTACCCCAAAAATCACATTACTTCATTTCAATCTGCTCAAGTCATTAACTAGTAATCACTAACCCCACACCTTTACTCAACTCACTTAAACAACTTGTCCCATAACACTAAACAGAAAATCTCTTGGAATCTCTACTCAGAAATCCTACTTCTCTCCTACAAATCATGTATGTATACGTAGTGCCTCTCTAATCACACACATGCTCTACTGCGTGACAGAGTGAGCTATTTTTCACACATCATTCCAAACCATGTCATCTTAGGTACATCCCCTTAGACTCTCTTGAATCTCTGATATACACTATAACATATTTGGCTTAAAAAAGAAAACCAATTCTGCCAAAATATGCCTATTTATTGCTGTTAGACACGTAGCTATGTAACTGCTGGAAAACTGCAAAATGGAAACTGTTTAATGTTAAGATCTCAACCGTGAAATGACTCCTCCTTTCGAAGAGTCAAGAAAACTCTATCGCTGGTAAGTATTGACATGATAGGTGGGATAGACGTTTAGATAGGATGGATTCTGAGTGAGAGAATGACACACAAAAAGATGTAGACTCTATGATGCTATGTGTATAAACTTAAAAAAAAAAAGAAAGGTAAACGAATCTATGGTGCCCCAAATCGGGATGGTGGTTGCCTTTGGGGAAAAGCTAGAAAAGGATGATTGGGAGTGGCTTCTAGAATGCAATAGTGTTGTCTCTCGATCTTTGATCTTTGTGGTGGTTACATGGGTGTGTTTATTTCATGATAACTCATTAAGCCTTTCACTTATAATCTGTGAACTTTTTGTGAAGGTTAGATTTCATTATAAAATTTAATATACACAAATGCCTAAGCCTACTTCCAACCAATTAAATCAGAATCTCTAGAGATGGAGCCCAAGCACTGGTGAGTTTTCGAAGCTCAGCGTGCTGATTATGCTTCATTTGCTTCCCCACTCCCGGCCATTCTTAGATTTGTATTGTGGGAGGCTGACAGCTAAGAACTGCCTTACCCAGTCCCCTTGCCTGCTGCAGCCCCAATGGATTTGGGACTAGAAGGAATCTGGAGAAGGGGAAGGATATTGGTTTTGTTTCTTCCACCATGCTGTCCCTCTGACTGACTGTGATTCTAAGTGTGGTAGTGTTTCCTCCACTGACCATGACAAAGACTTCACTGGGATTAAATTGCACTCTTTCCTTCTTTTGACTCTTTTAATCTGGTGTAATAATGGCACCTGAGAAGTCTGGCTACTGGTGAAAAACCTGTGTGTGAATTTTCCGGCCTGACCATAGACAATTACAAGCACTAGATGGGCCTCATGGGGGCAACCTGCTCTGCCCACACTTAATAAGTTCCACTCCCTGAAGGGAGCTGAAGGCAAGGGCTCAGGTGTCTCTGGCCAGACAGGCTCTTAACACATTTACATTTCTGAACTTTGTGACTTCATTCCCAGGTCTCTTTATCCAAGGCCTTGGACAGAGGTCTTTTTCAGGTGCCTCTACTGAGACCTCTTTACTGGGGGAGGACAAGAAAAACTTGAGATGTTGGCCCACCCTACCTCAATACCTAACGCTTTTCATTCCGGGTCCCTCCCGTTTACCCACTCTCTCCCCACAAATCCCCACCTCAAGGGTCCATTAAGCTCCCACAGGTTTTTGTCTGGGGCTCCCTCAATACTGAGATGACCCCCATACCTGGGCTAATCCATTTGACTCTTGACTGGAATGCCATTCTACGGGAAACAATGAAACACTGAGACTCTAGACTTGCTCTGGTTTCAGATTCTTGCTTGTCTTACCACCTCAGTCACCGACTGAAGGCTTAACACTCCTTTTTGGCTTGTTGCCTTAATTGGTTACTCTAACACTTGGCAGTTCAGCTCTCCCTCTCCTAGCTCAAGGGAGCGCCTGACAACACCTTGCTGCTGATGCTGCTAAAGGCTTCACCATCATTTAGTGGTTCTCATAACACTGCCCACACCTCTGTAAATAATAACTTTATTAAATTCTCTTCAGTTATTCCCATAGAGCATGCCATGTGTCCTGAGAGCCTAAATGATACACCGACTAAACCATTCCAGTATGCAGGCAGTGCTGAAAAGCACTGATTGAAATTTTATGTACCATTAGAAGGAATAAACACTGGAGCTTTGCATGTGTCTTCCGAGTCTGCCATAACAAGGTTGCACAACCTTGTGGTGGTATAAAAAAAAACACATAAATTTACTGTGTCACCATTCTGAATGCTAGGAGTCCAAAAATTAAGACGTTGGCAGGACCACCCTCCGTTTGAAGCTGCTAGGGAGGGATCTGATCCAGGCCTCTCTCCTAGCCTCTGGTAGCTCCTTGGGTTGTAGCAACATAAATACAATTTTTACGGGATGGCTCATAGTGTTTGGGTCTGTGTTCAAGTTTCCCCTTTTCATAGCGGCAACACACGTATTGCACTAGGGGCCCACCCTTCTCCGATATGGCCTCACCTAAACTAATCCTATCCACAATGATGCTATTTCCAAGGAAGGCCAAATTCTGAGGTAGGAGAGGTTAGGACTTGAATATATAAATTTTGTGGGGGTCTGGGTGCCTGGGTGGCTCAGTGGGTTAAAGCCTCTGCCTTCAGCTCAGGTCATGATCTCGGGGTCCTGGGATCGAGGCCCGCATTGGGCTCCCTGCTCAGCAAGGAGCCTGCTTCCTTCTCTCTCTGTCTGCCTCTCCACCTACTTGTGATCCCCCTCTGTCAAATAAATAGATAAAATCTTTAAAATAAATAAATAAATAAATAGATTTTGTGGGGGTCATAATATAGCCCACAACATCCCTGTAAGGGAAATGAACTTCTGTTTTGTTGTTGTTGCTCTTATTTTTCATTTCTTCCTTTGGGAAAATGACCTTAGTAGATGTGGTTCAAGTGGTGTTGGTACCACTCACTGGCTCCATGTGTGACCAGGACCCAAATCTGATTACTCAGAACACTTTATCTGGTGGGCTACATAGATCATTAGTTCAGGGATGGCAACCGACTCAGGAGAGGCCAGTGAGAGTAATCCCCCTCATACTCTGAAGCAATCAGAAAAAAAGAAATGGTCCGTGACAACTATCAAAGCCTAGAGCTGTCCGTACCCCCTCTTTATACATAAAGAAACTACCCGTATAGGAAATAACCTTGAGGAAAACAGCTCCAAGAGCTCAAGAAAAGAACTGCTATAATGATAACATTTGGAACTCTAGTGCAATGAGCTATACCTCTGACTTCCCAGACGGGGGAACCAACAAAAATCCTCTTGGTTTGAACTAATTTGAGTTCTTGACACTTGCAAACAGCACAGTCATGATATATATACCCTGGATGACACAAATAGTTGTCAATTTTAAGGCACTCGTTCTCAAACTTCAGTGAATATCAGTATTACCTGGAAGGTTTGATTTAAAAAAAAAAGATTCCTGAATCCTGTCCTCAAACTTTGATTCCATAGATTTAAGGAACATCTTAAAAATTTCATTTGCAACAAGTTCACAGGTGATGCTAAAGCGCCTGATCCTGGTGATTCAGGAACCACAATTTGAGAACTACTGTTTTAGAGAGATCATTTAAGTAGCAGTTTGGTGGATGGAATAATTTTAGCCAAGAGAACAGAGAGTTATATTACTTTCATTGTTCTTATCAGTTTTAAAATTACAACTGATTCAATGAAAATGTTATTTGGTATCTGACATCATATAAGTGTTTCTTTTTTTCAGTGATGTCCAAAACAAAAGCAGGTCCCAGGCTCTAGGACTTCATCTAATTTCCATGCAAATGACTAGATCTGTAGGTTGTTTTCTCGGTATCAGAAATCATTTGCACACCTCTTTCAGAGTAGTACTTCATTGCTACTAAACTGATGAAATTTTCCACGGCAGAACTCAAGCTGCAAAAATCCCTTGAGGCTAAAGGAATTTATTATTACTTAGCATCAACACCAACGAAAAAATGTAATCACATGCTGCCTGTTCATGTATGATAGATCAATTCTGACACCAGGCACTCACCTATGACCTTTCTAATGTGAAATTCATCCCTCCAGGGATATTCATTTCGATGACAACCTCTCTTGAACCTTAATAAGGTCAAAGTATTTGATCAGTGAGTACGTTTCTGGATTCAAAGCGTACAGGCTGTCAGGAAGACAGGGGAGAGAATGTAATGACTAAGACTCCAAATTCCCATATCCTCAACCCTCAGTGGCAAGGTCCAAAGGATCTAAGATCTAGGAGCATAATACTGGCCTAGGAATCTACAGACCCACCTTTCAGAATGGTTTTAGCAACACTGGAATGGATTACCTTGGAAAGTTACCTAACTTCTCTGAGCTAATCGGAAAAGACAGTAAATTAAAATACTTGAATTCTACATTTTCTTTCATCCCTTTGTGTTTTGCCTATGTATAGTTTTGATTCCAACTAAAGAAGTGACATTCTGACTAGGCATCCCATTAGATAAAGGGAAAGCATGGTGAGGGAGTTCAGAGAAAACCAAACCGGGTTTGGATTCAGACACAACTGGCTCTGAATCCTGGCTCTGCCACACAACTGTATAAACCCAGATGCATTTTCCAAATCACTCTGAGTTAGAAATTCCTCATCAGTAAAACTGAAATAAAGATACTTACCTTGAGGGTTCTTATGAGGATTAAAGATAATATATGCAAAGCACTATGCATCAGTTTTCAATCAAGCGTCGTATAAATCACTTGGCATCTTAAAGAATTTCTGGAAGTAGAAGCTTCTGAATGTGGAACAGGTTTAAAAAAAGAAAGTGAAAATAAAATCCAGCGGCATCAGGAACTAGCCCAACAGAGTTAGGTTTCTTTGCTCTGGATGAGGCATCTGAGGTGTGCTGGGTTTGACCCACACTGGCTTTTTAGCTTCTGCTTTTGCGTTGCCCTGAATTATTCTTACTCTTCAGCCCTAGCTTGGCTTTGGCTTCATTTCTATTTTCTTGTTATGGCTAGCACCTGTCTCCATTCTCTCCAGCTTTGGAATTCTTTAAATGAGAATTTCGATGCAAGATCCTGGCTTACAACATGATTGCTAGATCCCTGGATTCTGCCTCAGCTTTAATTCTAGTATGTTTATACTGATACAGGTTTATGTAACTGGTATTCTTAATAAAAATCAACTAAAATGAAACACTGTGTTTGCAGCTTACTGAGTCCTCAATACCACTATGAATGTAAAAGAGCAAAATTGCTGCTGTGACAGCAGCAACAGATAATGGAAAAAACCGGAAAAATCAAAGTGAGACTGGAAGAGAGCTTTAGAGGCAAAGGCACTGGTGCCAACACAGGACAGCACTGTGGGCAAATCTCCATTTCTAAATTTAACGGTGAGAGACAGAGACATCCATCTCCAGGGAAAAGATTATCTCCTATAATAAATAACAAGAGACTGGTATTCCCACACCCTGGTAACCAAGACAAGGACAGATTCTGCAAAATAACACTAAAGCTGGTAAGACTTTGAACATCTGAGAGTAGCAGTCACTCTGGAATCACCAAATCTAATGTTGCATTTCTGATAGCTATAAACAAACTAGAATTATTCAGCAGGGCAGTCCAAATGTCGAGCCACTCCTAAATCAGCCTAGAGGTAGGAAGATGATCTTAATGATGTATGACAAGACTTGCATTACAAAATCATTTCAATTACTGGACACGATAAAAAGCCACTTCGCAGCTGTTAGAGAAATTTACAAATAGACTTTAAATACATCTACTGCAGAACAGGATTTAACCTTCCTGTTCCAATTCTAATGTCACTCTAACCTGCGGAAATAAGCTGGAGACTGATGCATGGATGACGATAGGGTGCTCCCAGGGATGCTGGGATGAAACAGAGGCAAAGAAAGCCTTCCTCCATCTGAGAATATCCTTCCTTATCAGAGTCACATCAAGGACCAGATGAAGAGGACTCATTACTTATGTTGTTTCAAATTGCACCAAAATCCTAATTCGACTTAAAATCCTCACTGTGTGGGCAACTAAAAAACTTCTTAGATACCCTTCCAGAGAATTCTCACTGGAGTACTCAACTCCCTGTGAACCAATTAGCCTGTGCAACCTTCAAAAGTGCAAGCTATACGTGAAGACATAAGGTGAATTTTTACTCATCACTGTACCCTGTCAGCTAGGAACTAGGTAATTCAGGTATGTGACAGAACTGCACAAAACCTAATTTCCTAGAATGTAAACTGGAAATAAAGACTTCTAATGTAAATTTGTTTTGAGATTTGACAAAACCACATTCTTCAAGTGACTGATTTAGCACATTATAATAAGGATAGTTTCTATTATTAAGGGACATCCTCGGCTCCAAACACATTGGGTTATTGTTCTCCAAAGGCACCAAGGTTTTGCTGTTTGTTCCTTACCAAAAAGAGTGTCTTGTCTTGTCTTAGTCTCCAACTAAACACTGCCTACCTAAGCTTTAAGATCTAATTCAAGTCTCCAATCTTCCATGAATCCCTGCATACCCAAACCATATTGATCTCTCACTTTACTGAACCATCAAATTCAATGAACCTTCCCATTTTGCCAACTAGGTAAAGCAGTTTCCCCCTATTCAACTCCTTCACATAAGCAATCTTATCTTCCCAACCAATGAAATGAAAGTTTGGGGTGAAAAGATGTTTTGCGTGTTGTGTTGTTTTGTTTTTTTTGTGTAGAGTTGACACACAATATTACTGTAGTTTCAGGTGTACAGCTTATTGATCTGACCTGGTTTTTAAAACTGTGTTATTTCCTTCAAGTCCCAATGCCATGATATCTACAGAGTAATGTAAAAAGATAATTTTCAATTATATATCTATATTTAGTAAGCATTTTCTCACCACAAAGACAGCCATAAATATAACATAAAGGCCAATACAAGTTAATTTATATTGTAGCATAAAAATGAGCAGGATATAAAATCATTTTCCTTGATTGCAATTTACAGTTCCCACAACTAAGATCCAGGAAAAGGGACAACGGAATAATACAACCTGGTCTCTCTCTGTCCACTGGGCCTGTTCAGCTCAACTCTCACTCTCTTTGAATAGAGATCCAGGCACCCAATCTATCATGATGAAGCTGGGAAAAACAGGAAAGAGTGCTTTTCCCCCCAGCAATCCTAATAAAAGTCTTATTCATTTTACTGACTCTGATTATCTGCCTATCATTGAACCAATTACTTCAGCCAGGGGCATATGATAGTCTCATTGGCCATACTAAGAAATATACCCCATCCTGGAGCTGGCAACCTTCCAGACTCCACAGAAAACCTACAACCTAAAAGTGGGAAAACAGGGCGGTTCCCCCCAGGAAAGCTGAAGCACTATTAGAAGAGTGAAGAGCTTCTGGGTAATAAAACAACACAGGGCTCTGCTACAGATGCACATTTACGAGTTGGTCATTATTTAAATCTGTAGGTATGGAAACCCTCTGAGTCTCCTACCTTGTACATTTTTTTTTAATTCTTGAAGAAAACATCCATGAACACTTTGTATAAAATTAAAAATAATTCTTTGGAAAACCACAGTTCACTGAGTTGTCCCCATTATGTGACCTGTTGATTTCCCCAGGTCATTCAGTGGTATGACCAGAATACCCAAAGTCCATCTCACTGGGCTACAATTAGGGACAGACATGAGATCAAAGGACAAAGTACTAGTCAGATTTCAATCTGCCCACAAAGGATATACTACAGGGCGCCTGGGTGGCTCAGTGGGTTAAAGCCTCTGCCTTCGGCTCAGGTCATGATCTCAGGGTCCTGGGATCGAGCCCCGCGTTGGGCTCTCTGCTCAGCAGGGAGCCTGCTTCCCCCTCTCTCTGCTTGCCTCTCTGCCTACTTGTGATCTCTTTCTCTCTGTCAAATAAATAAATCAAAAATCAAAAAAAATAAAAAGAATATACTACAAAGCTCTGGAAGGTCATGACCAGTTTTAAAAAAAAAAGATAATCTTCCAGTATGAAATTATTTTTCTTTCCACTAAGATGTGAAAACAGGATGCTAAGAACCACAANAAAAAAAATAAAAAGAATATACTACAAAGCTCTGGAAGGTCATGACCAGTTTTAAAAAAAAAGATAATCTTCCAGTATAAAATTATTTTTCTTTCCACTAAGATGTGAAAACAGGATGCTAAGAACCACAATCATTATGAATTCTCATCCCCATCCCATCTTCTCAAAAGCAGATTTCCATTTTGGTTAATTACATGCTGCCTCTGAAAATATTCAATTTAGGGTTTAGTTTTCTCACTTTATTTTCAGTCACACTTTTGTATTCTCTTATTTACTCTAATTCAAATCAAATTAGATGTTGTTCTTATTTCTTCAAAAAACAAAATAAACTCATGCCCTACAAAATGTCAGCAATATCGTGGGAAAACAACAACAACTAATATTTATTGAGAACATCCCATAAAGCAGACACTGTTTCAGTCTCAAAAGACAACGGCTCTGCAGTGAATGGAAATAGGACAACATGATAGAAAGGGATGGCATGGTCAAAGAAAACTTTTTTTTTTTTTTCAAAAGGCAACAGTAATGTTGAAATCTCAATGTCAAGAAAGGTAGATAAGTCCAAATAATGGGAACAAGCATTCCAGAGAAACGAGTGCAAAGACCCTGAATGTGTTATGTCCTCCCAATATTCCTATGTTGAAACTGTAATCCCTCCTGTAATGGTTTTTGGAGGTGCCCAATTGTGTTGCTATATGGGAGGTAATGAGATAATGGGGTCAGGCTCTCATGAACAGGTTTAATATCCTATAAGAGGCCAGAGAGCAAGCTTTCTTTCCACCCTGTGAGCAAATGGCAAGAATTCAGCTATCTACAAACCAGAAATAATTATCTGGCCCTCACCAGACACCATATCTGCTCTCATCTTGATTTTTATTTTTCTAGCCTCCAGTTCTCTGAGAAATCAGTATTACTTAAGCTATCCAATCTCGGGAATTTTGTTATAGCAGCTGGATTTGACTAAGACCCTGAAATGTGACCAAAGTTGATGTGTTGAAAATAGAAGCAGGATGTCTGGGTGGCTCAGTTGGTTAAGCGGCTGCCTACAGCTCAGGTCATGATCCCAGAGTCCTAGGATCAAGTCCCGCATCGGGCTCCTTGCTCAGTGGGAAGTCTGCTTCTCTCTCTACCTATGCCTGCCACTCTGCCAGCTTGTGCTCTCTTCCTCTCTCTCTGACAAAGGAAGAAATAAAATCTTAAAAAAAAAAGAAAGAAGATAGAAAGATGCCATTTTAGAATGTGTGTGTGTGTGTGTGTGTGTGTGTGTGTGTGTGTGAAATTGTTTTATTTTTCTTGATTACAATATACCTGGGTAAGACTAGCATGAAATGAGTTCTGAGACTGGTCAGAGGCCTGGTCATGGAGAATTCTGTAAATAAAAGTACAGGTTTTGATTAAAATTTGAAATTCTACCAGAGGGGTTTATTTTGAGCAAGAGGAGTCAAATTATCTGTAAGTTTTTTAAAAGACTTATTGTAGAAGGTGTATAGACAAAGGGTTACAGTGGAAGAATTGAAAGCCAACTATTTATTCAAGATAAGTAATCAGGACAGGATGATAATTTGGTTAAAAGCTATAGCAATAGAGAGAGACAGAAGTGGGTGAATACTTGATTCAGAATTAGAGTAAAAAAATCGGTAGTGGATCTCATAAGGGAAAAGGAGGGAAATGGAAGGCTAAAGATGACTGACATAAGTAACTGAGTGGGTGATTTTAATGTTTACTTGAATGGGAAAGAATACAGGATGAGTAAAGTAAGGATAGGCAACAACCAAGAATTTCAGTTCATAACTTTTAAACTGGAGATGTCTATTAAATATCTAAGCGGTATGATAAATAGGTAGTTACACATAGTGGTGTAGTGCTGTGGGAATAGGTCATGCTGTGACTAGTGAATTTGAAGGTGCAGGGCAAATGGGTGTTATTTATAAACAGGAGGCTGAGTCCATCTAGGAAGAATGAGTAGTTAAAAAAAGAAAAGAGGGTCCATCACTGAACCACAGGGCAATGCAACATTCCAAAGTTGTGAAGAGGAGCAGTTAGTAAAGTGGGTCAAGAACAAAAGGCCACCAAAGTAGAAGAAAGCCAGGTGAATATTCTGTCCCAGAAGGCAAAGGGAGAGGAATCACCAGCCATGGTTAATGTTTATATAAGTTTAAGATAAAGACAGAGAAATAATTATTGTATTAGCAACACAGATGTCATTGGTAGTTTTAAGAAGAATGGTCTCGGTGAAGTGGCAGGATAAAAGAACAATCATAGCAGGTTGATAAAAGAATGCAAGATGATAAAGTGGAAACACCAACCCTATACCACACTTAAGAATCTCAGAATTTTTAAAATAGGGTACTGGTAAGAGGAAGCCTGGTAGAGTTCACAGAATGCATTGTAAAAGAGGAAATATTTGGAAATCCTTTTGTAATGATATGGGTAACTAAACAACGGAAAGGGAAAAACTGGTGCTCAGAAGTATGTGTATGAAGCAGGAGTGAGCCCCTTGAGCAAGAGGATAGATTCAGGGACCAAATGGAAGGATCAGCATGTCTAGGAACAAGAACAAGGTTACCAGTCATTGTAATAGAAGAATGAATAGAAATGTCGGTCTTCGGTAATTCTGATGGAGGAAAGATGAGGAAATATCTATTCATTTATAAGTTCAATAAATTATGAGGGAAGTTATCAGGTGAAGGTAAAGAATTACTTAAATGGAGGACACCTGAGGAGAGTCAATAAGGCCACAAATAGTTTGTTTGGTGAGTGGGAAAATGTACAGTTGACATGGATAGTAGGATTGCTGGAGAGTACTATGTCTGCATTTAAGATACAAAATAAACAAAGGAAACAAAATCACCATGTTTGATTATTTGCCATCCATCCTTGCCATCTGCCAATAAGCAGGAAAAAGATAATCTTTGGAAGTAAGTCCATTATTTTTGTAACAGAAATATTAGCCATAAACAACAAAGGAATATTTACTTAATAAAGGACAAGAAGGTGTAAATATTGACCATCCAGAGCCAGAAGGTACTGATAAGGGAACACTGAACATTCAAAGAGAAAAGTAGGAAGGTGTGCTGTACACAAAGAGTGAAGCCCAGAAAGTAACTAGCAACATGCAGGACTGAAGATTAATTTAATAAAGGGAAGTGAAGCTCCTTCCAAATCTACTGAAAGATGACAAGCCTACTGGCAGTGTGCACTTTTGCAGGGACTGCCTAGCCCATAAATGCCCATCTGTGGTATTTCGCCTGCCCTACCTAAGGGATGGGACCCTGCAACCTTTTTGCCCTAATGACCTTCTCTCCATCATCCTTGCCAAATCATGCAGAGGCGGGTATCTCATCCAAATTGGTCAAGCCACTTTGTCTTGGTTATTTGAATCAGAATTAATTGCTGCTAATCAGTCTTGTCTCAACATTTGGGCTAGATCTGTAAACTCAGAACCTAAAAAAGGAGAAATGCTAAAAAAAAGCAGTGATGAAATTGCATCTAGAAAGGGACTCATTCTTTCAATATGCTTCGATTCTTGAGAGCTTTACAGCCCTAAGCTTCAGGCCCTGCATCAGACTTGATTTCACTCCCTAAACTAGGGTTCTGGGAGGAAGTCCCATATCCTTACAATCAAGTCTGTTCTATGGCTAAGCATTTTGAGTCGGTTTTTGTAATTTGTAACAAAGATATTTCCAACGTTAAAAGTGAACTTTAAGTACATAAGCAATAATGAGAATCTCCCGAAAATCATAAGATGTGATGAGGAAATAAAAGCTCAGTGTGGACTGCCCTGTGCTTAGTTATAGGACATGGAGAAGAACTTAAGTAGAAATTCAGGTTCTATCAAAACAAGGACTCTTTCCTCAGCCATGCCCAGCTGACAGATTGCTACCTAATCAGGAAAAATAAAAATGTGCTATTCCTCTCTAGAACATCAAAGCTGCCTTCATCAAACTAATATAAAATATGTAGCACAGCAGATATACTTATTCAACAGTGTAGATTCATGCAGTCTCAATCTTTCTGTTGTTTTCCTGAAGTTCTAAACCCTGAAATCTCTTTGAGAAAATGTCAAAGATTAATAACTCAATGGAATGGACATCCCCTACCTGGCTTTTTATACATATGATTCTTGTGGTCAGAGTGGGTAATATAAGATAAGCAATGTATCGGGGGAAAAAAGGTTTCTTTAACACCCCCCCTTATCATTCTAGATGCATTACAAGTTGCACTGCAATTAAATATTACAGTAAATCCTGGTGTCTTGGAAGAAACATGGGAGAAACAGGACCAAAGAAATTGTCATTTCTGCCAAAATCTGTTATTAACTGAAACTTGCTTTTGATGTTAGCATAATGCCTTGAGGAATGCATAGGGATCCACATTATTTTCACTACCAGGTCTCCTTCTGCCTGGTGGGCCACCCTTCCAATAAAGAACAAAAGACAAGACAGACTCATGGACAAACTCCAAAAACATATAACAGGAAAACAGAATTTTTTTTATCCCGACATTGCCAGTATTGCATCATTTTGGCTTTCATCCATGGAGTAAGAACTTAGGGAAATCTGTTAGTTTTTCTCAGTTGCAGTTTATTTATCTCTAAGTTGATTTAGTTAATCCTAGTATTCATTTGTGCTTTTACAGTTTATGATATTACAATCAATGCAGAATTTCAATCTCCTCAACTCAAAATTGGCAATAAAAATATTTACTCAATATCTACCTTAAAGGTTTGCTACTATGTAAACCACCAGAGTGAATCTTCCAACCAAGGACTGGCATTTAACTGAAAGCAGAGAATGAAACCTATATTTCTATTTTAACTATTTTAATGCTTTGTATGAGCCTGCAAAGATGGACTATTTAATCTTTTAGTCAATTTAAAAATCCATACAAGCAAATGAGTAATAAATGTGAAGGGCACTGTATTGATTCAATTCAATTTGACAAACATTTATTGAGTAATTATTATATGCTGATCTGTGCAATAGGTACAGACTGTTACATGTTCCCAGACCTCGAGGTGTTCATAATCCTGAATGGAAAGAGTTTTATAAGGAAAATATTTTAAGGAAATATATTATATAATTCACATAATAAATTAGCATATAGATATGTGTATTTACACATATTTCAGGTAAAGATAAAGAACAGTTACAAGTAGATGGGTAATGGGAAGAGGAGGTGGATATTCTAGCTAGTTCAGTCAGATGAGAATTCTGAAGAGGTAACATTTTAAAAAGATGTAAATGAAGTGAGAGGGTGAACCATATGACAATGTAGAGGCACAGTGTTTCAGACAATAGAATAGCATGCTGCTGAGGTACAAACGAGTTGGTGTGCTCAGGAAACCATGAAATGGCCACTGTGGCTGAAGCAACGTGAGTGGGGAAGAGGGCAGGAATAGTGGTGTAGGAAGTAACCCATGACCAATAAGAGAGTTTTCAGTCACGGTAAGAATTTTATTCTGAGTGTGATGGGAAACCACTGAATGGCTCTGAGCAGATTAGTAACATGATGTGATTTTTCTTTTTAATATCACCCTAGTTATTGCTTGGATAATTGATGTGAAGAGGGTCAGGAAAAAAACTGGGAGGACAGATTAGAGAGCAACATATCCAGCTAGATCAGAGAGAATATCTGCTTGGATTAGGGTGCTAATAAGAGAATCAGTCAGAGTGGGCATAGGTCTTGAAAATAAAGCTTGTGAAACCTGCAGTTTGGAGAGTATGTGAAGAATCCAGGATGACATGCTGGTTTTTTACCTGAACAAATCATTGAAAAGTTGAGCTTGGAATTTTACAGAAAGGGACAA
Organism: Ailurus styani; assembly: GCA_002007465.1. Taxonomy (NCBI): domain Eukaryota; kingdom Metazoa; phylum Chordata; class Mammalia; order Carnivora; family Ailuridae; genus Ailurus; species Ailurus styani. Next base: position 172,018 of record LNAC01000271.1, on the reverse strand, counting down.
TTTGTAAGAAAATTAATGAGGTATGTTTGTCAAAGATGTATCAGAAGTTCTGCTTATGACATGTTGCAGTCAAGATGCCTATTAGACATTCAGTAGAAGATGTCAAATATGCAACTGGATATTCATGTATGGAGCTCAAGGGAGAGGTCAGAGCAAGAAATTAAACTGGAGAGTCATCAGCAAATACATGACATTGAAAGTCATCAGACTGAATGAAATCACTTTCAGGGTGAGTTTAGAATGAAAATAAAGAAAAATGAGTAAATAAGACTAAATGGCATCATGTACATAAAACAGAGAGAAAGAGCTCAGTCACAAATGACTTCAGGAGTTTTATCATGGACAAAATTATTATCTGGGAGGTTTAATATTATAAATGATAGAAGATAAGCACATACACACACCAAAAATTCCCTATAACCTTAACAGTAAAAAATAGTTACTACTTTTGATATTGTCAATTACTATCTATTTTTCACATACCTCTTCCTTTTTTGTACAACTATAGTAATATTTTATATAACTGTATATTACTCAGGTATGCATCATAAGCATGTGACCCATATTGAATGAAGGGCACAAGAGTATAATTTCCACATATTGGAAGAAACTCTAGCAAAGAGCTCAATAAATATTTTCTGGAGTTGTAAGTAGATGTACTCCATATCCAGTCTCCAAGTCACAAGTTCTATTTATGGATCACTATAGGAAAAAATGTCAGATTGCCCCCGTACTTATTCAAGTTCCTTAGGAGTATTATTGGAATACTATTTTCTCTTTCTTTGGGCAAATGTGCCACAAAGTCACAAAGGCAAGAGGGCTGTGCATTTTCCTACCAGGTTCCACACAACTCACTTTGTTTAAATAAAAATGTAACATTTTAATGGAACTATCTCAGTATTTTTTTACTGTGCTATGTTAGTCACCACAGAGTAATCATTAGTTTTTGATGCAGTGTTCCATGATTCATTGTTTGTGTATAACACCCAGTGGTCCATGCAATCCGTGCCCTCCTTAATACCCATCACCAGGCTCACCCATTCCCCCACCCCCCTCCCTTTTAAAACTCTCCATTTGTTTCCCGTAGTCTATAGTCTCTCATGATTCATCTCCCCCTCCAATTTCTCTCCCTTCATTTTCCCCTTCTCCTTATGTCCTCCATGCTATTCCTTATGTTCCACAAATAAGTGAAACCATATGATAATTGACTTTCTCTGTTTGACTTATTTCACTCAGCAAAATCTCCTCCAGTCCCATCTAAGCTGATACAAAAGTTGGGTATTCATCCTTTCTGATGACTAATACTTCATTGTGTATATGGACCACATCTTCCTTATCCATCCATCTATTGAAGGGCATCACTGAACAGTCAAAAATCAGTCCCAGTATCAATTAGCCATGAAGGATAAGAACATATATTCTATAAAAGGAACCAATAAACTAGAAGAACTTAGGAAATGATTGAGATGATTCATTCATGTTAATGCTAGATGTCCTACCTGACAAAAGTCTATTTCACCCACCAGCTAATTCCATTTCTTTATCTTATTTCTGTGGAAGAAGAGAGCTACATTTCACACAGTGTTTTCCTTACAAAAACCAGGATAGCCCAACCTAAATTCCCTTTACTTATACTGATACAATGGTAACTACCATTTAACAAGGATCTCCCATGTGTCTGGTTTATAACAGGCTTAATATAGCGTCTCATTTAATCCACATGGCAATCCTATAATGTAGATTTATATGTAATGTGTGTGTGTGTGTGTGTGTGTGTGTGTGTGTGTGTGTGTATGCATAAAGTACACCCAAGGTCACAGAAGTTAGAGGTTGCAGACCTGGTACTTGAACTAAGATGTGTCTGATGCCAAAGCAGCAATGTTTAGCACCATGTTACACAAAAGGGCCCAGAGTTTTCCTGTCATGGCCACTGGTAAAGGCAGTGAAAAGGTATAAAATGCATGGATTTTGGAACAAAATAGTACTTAATTGAAATACAAGATACCAAACATCTCTTCCATTGCTCGTGTGTAAAAAAATCGAATAATAATTTGTTTCTTTCAGGACTATTATGAGGATTAAATGAGAAAATTTATGCCAAGTCACATAGTATTTATCTGGTATTACTAGATTCCAATGTCCTTAAAAACCTGTATTTGCTTATATTCTGATTCCCTCACCCTGTATCTGTTTAAAAAACTAACTAACTAACTAAATATATTTATGTTGAGTAGCACATAGTAGGCAACCTGCATAATAGCTGCCCTCGTTTGCCTTGGGAATCAGCAGAGCAGTCTATGAATGTCTGTTTGCCTTCAGGAAAAGAGAGAATTAAGAAAGGTAAGAGATTTCACTGCTCTGTGAAAGTACAGCCTTCTAATTCAGGTATTTTGCTTTGTACCCCATCACTGGGTACTTCCTAAGAAGATCCCAAGTGTGTGGGAGTAGTAGAGATCAGTCCATGTGAGTCTGAAGCATTTTCAAGGCAGTGTATTAGCATACTTGGCATGTGGCCTTACTAACATTGCTTACGGTAAGTTGGTTTTACTAGGGAAAATTAAACGGGACTCTCCGGGGAGCACTATTTTAGACGAAAATACCCCCCGTGCCATGAGGATACTTAGAGAAATCTATGGTGTTGTCATTAACTGATGTCATTCCATATTGATAGCAGATAATTTTCTCAGGGAACCAAAAGCAGAAAGACTGTGTGTGTGTGTGTGTGTGTGTGTGTGTGTGTGTGTGTGTGTGTGTAGAACAGTTGGTACAAACCAAAAGAATGAGAATCAAGTATGGCAATGACAGCACTCAACTGCCCTCCCAATTTGGTAAAACCTCAGATCTGCCCACGAAGCTGGGGAGTCAGAGGGACAGGAGGTATGGTCAAATAAGCAAGGAGCTAGGACAATAACAAACATAACAAAAGGCACTTGCCACACTGAACATATTCTGGAGAGATTCTATCGACATAGGAGATGACATCAAAAGCCCAACAAGGAGCAGATAAGATAGAGGCCAATGTTTTCAATGAAGTCTCAGTCTTTTAGACCACGAGAGTCAGAGAGACCTGGGCTTGATTCCAGCTCTTTCATTTACTAGCTGAGTGACCTTGGGCAAGCAATTTCCAAGTTACAGTTTCCTCATTATAAAGGAGAACAGTAACAATGCCCAGTTTATGGGGCTGTTAGGTGGTTTGTAATAACAATGCAAGCACAACACTGGGCTTTTATTAAAAACCCAGTAAATGGTGGTGCAAGTGGTGGTAGTAGTCTGTGCTCAATAAATGTTATGGTCTAGGAATTGGGCTAGATGCATTTAATCCTCCTAATAACCTTATGAAAGAAATGCAGTCATTTTCTTCCTGTACCAAGTGAACAGACTAAGGAGCCTAAGTAACTTAACTGTGGATCTGTGGCTCATATATGGTATAGTGAGAACTGAAAGCAAGACAAGATGGCTGTAATGTCTGGGGTCCTAACAGCTAGGCATGGCAATGACAGTGGCAGATCGACAGAAGAATAGTAGTTTATTAAAAGGCATTAATGTCAGGGGCGCCTGGGTGGTTCAGTGGGTTAAAGCCTCTGTCTTCGGCTCAGGTCATGATCTCAGGGTCCTGGGATCGAGTCCCACATTGGGCTCCCTGCTCAGCAGGGAGCCTGCTTTCTCCTCTCTCTCTGCCTGCCTCTCTCCCTACTTGTGATCTCTCTCTCTAATAAAAAAATAAAATCTTTTTTAAAAAAGGCATTAATATCATCCATCTTTAATAATGTATTGCATAATGCATTCGTTTTTTCCTAAAATATAAAGTAATATTTTGTTCCTGTCAGATACTCTGTGATATTTAGAAAGCAGTGACTAGCTTCAACGGAGCTTGAGGAAATCCATATTGCATAAACGCACTGGGATTTGAATTCAAGCCCTGCTGGTGCTATGTGACATAGGGAATGTTGGTTAACTTCTTCGGCGTCAGTTTCCTCTTCAGTGAAACTTCACAGCATTGCTATGAGGATCAAAGAGGATAATCACAATATGCACCCAGCATATCATAGAGCATGTGATAAATGTTAAACCTGCTGTCATAGCTCTTTCCTATAAACTAGTTGGGTAGATTTGTATTTATATCTGAAAAGTTAAATCAAACAATGGAAGTTTAGGGACACCTTCACATAATGCATGCAGTTTCAAATTTCTTCCTTCTGTCTTTCCTTCTGCCCATCTTCCTTCCTTCTATCTACTCCCTGTACTATATATCCACTGAATACCATGCCTTCTGCATAGCACTAAGGATATAACAGACAATAAATATATGATTAAGTGCCACACTTAGTGTTCCAGAGAGAGAGATCACTCTGTGCTGAAGTGATCAGGGACAGTCTCACATATAAGAGTTTGCCCTTGAGGATGAAGGATCCAGATAGGGAATAATAATCTAGGATGGGGGAAAGGACAGGAAAAAATATAAAAAGCGTGAATGTGTGAGATATTTGCTTGTCAGTAAGGGGGCATCATTTGACTAAATAAACAGTTCATAGAGAACAACCAATATAATTAATTTCCCCAATAGCCCTATAGAAATTTATTTTTAGTGATAACTTTGCAGTGAAACCCAAAGCATAAATCAGATAAAGCTGAGGTATTCTAACTGAAGTTGGGGGGGGGCGGGGAAGTACAGAGATCTTTCCAGGAGCATGTCTTTTGCTCCAGGGCATCAACGAAGATTCCTTAGCACTTTTTAGAATAAAATGTAAAGTAAAGAAAAACAAAATCTCCCCTTAAGAGAGTAACAAAAGTTTAAAAGTTCCTCTGGGAACAGCCTAAGGAGAATTCTGAATACAAGTCTGAATAAGCCTGTACACAACAGAAACTGAATGACAAATTTGAACAGGAAAAAAGTATAATCAAAGTCATGTTGAGGAAAATAACCTGACTCTGATGAACAAGGGACTAAAATATTGCCTGTAAGGTGATTAATGGATATCACTACAGTCTAGTGGTACTGTACCCTAAAATTCATGTAGAGAAATGAAGATGGTCTGAGTTGCAATAAGGACGCAACCACAAATTTACATAAAGCCTTAAATGTCTCCTTCAAAAAGGAAAATGGAGTTCTACCATTTTCTTTCCATTTCTGAAGTGTGAACCCTTTTGTGTATGAAATCAAATACATGAAATGACTTTTCCACAATGATTTCCTCAGATCCATGACAATGTGTACCTCCATCAGCAGTGTATATCTTATCCATAAATCCAGAATCCCAAATACAGGCAAAATTGCACTCAGTAAATTAATATTTGATTTTACTCAAAACACATCTCACTGAACAATCTTAATATTCTGTTGCTTTAGTTGGATAGTGGTGATTGGTTCAGGGAGATCACATGCCAAAGACGGTGAGTTGCCTCTACAAGCGAGAAAGGGAAAGGCAGTAGATTCTAGTCTCTAGAAGAGACATGGCCTTGTTAACACTTACACATTAGCCTACTGAAAAACTCATTTTGTCCTGATCTTCAGAACCCTAAAAAATGCATGTTGTTTTAAGCTACTAAGTGTATGGTATTTGTTGTAGCAGCAATAAGAGACTAATACAGAATAATCCCAATATCTAACTTAAAAGATCTCTAACTATAGAGAAAATCCTGAGGTTCAAGAGGCTTATTGACTTGTTCCAAGACTTAATTCTTAAAACATCTCTTTTTCTGGACATTTTTCTTAAAATTTCCAATGACTAGCTATGTCCTCAAGTATTCAAACCATCTTGAAAACAATACTCCAAGACTAATCAGTGGCATGTTTCTGGAAAAGTAATAATTCTCTCTAAATTCCGATTTCAATTCAATTCAATTCAAAGCACCTACTTTATAGGTGTTTCTGGGGGGGCTGAAAACAAGAATTTTATAGCTTAATATGTTAATTCTAAAAATATGTACACAGGAAACATAACTACTCTGTACTAAACATTTTGTTTAACTCAAACCAACAATAGTCAGGGCCTCTACTTCAAGGACCTCACAGTACACATTGCAGGTGTTCTGTAAATATTGGCCCTACATTGTTAGCATATAATGAGTACTTATAACAATAACATTTAGCCATTTTTATGATGTTGGAGACAGTAAATATCAGTAAATATTGACCAGAACTGTTGGTAAATATATATTTACCTAATAAAGACATGGTGAGTCACTCAGTAATTTGACCCAGTACTAAGTATCTTATATACATGCAAGGATGGCATATAAGTGTAGGAATATTTTCTCCATGACTACACATAACTCATCTAATTACTGAAAATTTACTACAATATGGTTTGTGTCATGGTGATAGTTAATCCCACCATAACAATTATTCTCTGCTTTAAAGTCCTTTGAAAAATTTTCTTTGTAGTTGTGGTATATTATGAATTGTCTTTTCTGATCCATGATGTTATGCAGAAGTATGAATGTATCATCAGTGCACTAATACTCAAATTAATGAGCTGTAACAACTTGTCCTATAGGTCAAATTGACATGAGGCATTTAGCAAATTCAAGGAAATTATTAAGCGAAAGAGAGATTCCTTACTTTACTCACCTCCGAATTTTTCCAACGTTCAGGTCTCCCCAGCAACAGCAACATGCACTTCACAGAAGCTGCCAAACGAAAACAGGAATACAAATAGAGTGGTACACTGTCACTTAAGTAAATCACACCAGCCTTGAAGCCTGGGGAAGGTGGCAGGGTGAGCTGGACTTTCTTGAAGACAAGATTAAAGTGCAGTTCAGGGAAAAGTCACTGAAATGAATACTTCATATTCGAAGGCAACATATATTTACAGAAAATGAAATCTTGGTTAAAACATTTTTGAATCATGTCTAAGTGTTCCCTATAAACTAGAAAGATTTTGCTTGATTTACTTGGTTCAATTTCTAGGCTTTTCCCCCCTCTGTGCTAATGGCAAGCTATCAATCATCAAAGCTGTAATCAGATTTTGCAGAAGGCCACCGGCATCATTTTCAATCATTTAAACTTTGCCAGCCTGCCTCCCTTCTTTATGAATCACAGAGATTAATGTGAAAGGATTTTTAAATGCATTTTAGAAAAATTAGCAAATTATGATTGTTCTTTAACTCACAGCTCACCATTTCACCAGGCATTATGCATCGTCTTTACTGTGGCTCCTAATAGCTTTATTGCTGGGAGGAAGAAAAATAGCAAAGGCATTCTATACTTAACACTGGGATGGCTCTTTGGGCAGATAATGCATATATTCAAACTAGAAAGCTTTAGATAAATGTGCTTTTGTGGTTATATTTTTTCCTCCAAGTTATTTTCCTGAGTAAATACCTCCCCAAGTAGACTATGGTTTAAATAGCAACTCTTTTTTTTTTTTTTAATCACACAGTATTTTTTTGTTTGTTTGTTTAGGCTGGTTCACCTTTTGAAATTCATAAACTCTTCAGATGCAAGAATTTTGTTTCAATTTAAACAAGAACATTTTTAAACTGCAACCTAAATATTTTCTTTTAAAAGCTTTTTCCAATCCATTGAAATCAGATTTATTATGCTTTCCTCTTTATGTAAACATTGCATGTTCATTTTAAAATCGGAGATGAAAGAGTAAAGTAGAGTAATACATTTAAAATGACCTAAAATCCCATCAGCCTGAGGTAGCTCCCATTAATTTCAAGACAATAGTTACATATTTGTAGATTTATTTTAACATCTTTATTCTTCATCATTCCTTCTTTCTCTTGTCCTTTCTTTTTCTTATGTATTTTCTCTTTTGTCCTCATACTTCAATACCCTTATTCTCTGTTCTTCAGCCTTAAAACCAAAGTTAGCAACTTGATGAATTTCTTCATACTTTTCCCCATATTCATATAAAATATACAGATGATTATGTAAAATATACACATACATATGCACACATACATCAGGCAAAAAGTCAGCTAGGACACAACTGAACACAACAATAATACAAATCAATTGGATATAGTTGATACCTATAGACTAATTCATCTAGAAACAGAAAAATACACACTTCTCAAGCTAATATTAAATATCTACTAAGATAATCTACATTCTGGACCATAGAACATATCAGAACATATTTAAAAGAATAGAAATCATGCAATGTCTTCTTTCAAATAACAATGGAATTGAACTGGGAACCAGTAACAGAAAGATGACTGGGAAACGCAAAAATATGCAGAGATTAAAAAACACAATTCTAAATAACATAGGAGTCAAAGAATAAATCTCAAGAGAAATTAAACATTTTTAATTAAATGAAAATGAAAATGGAACTTATCAAAATTAGTGGGATGCAGCAAAAGCAGTGCACAGAGGGAAATTTATAGCATTGGAGGTATATTTTAAAAAGGAAGAAAGATTAAAATTAAGCATATATGTTTCCACATTGGGAAACTAAAAAAAGCAAATTTAAACAAATTTAATCAATAATTAATAACTTTTCAAAACAGAAAACACCAGACCCTGATGAGTTCACTGTGAATTCTACTGAATATTTCAGGAAGAAATTATACCAATTTTCTAAAATCTAAAATCTCTTAAGGAGAATGGAAGCAAAGGGAATACTTCCCAACCTTCTGAGAAAAGCAGTACTTTAATACCAAAACCAGAAAAAGAAACTACAAGAAAGCTACATATCAACATTTCTCATGGACATACATGCAAAAACTCTCAACAAAATATTAATAAATCAAGTCCAACAATGAATAAAATGAATTATACTTATGATTAAGGGACTTTAATTCAGGTATGCAAAGATGTTTCAACATTTGAAAATCAATTAATATAACTCATCATATATACAGAATAAAAGAAAAATCACAGAATCCTACCCAAAAATACAGCAAGAGCATTTAACAAAATCCAACACCAATACATGATTAAGACAAAACAAAACAAAACACCCTTTAGGTAAATTAGGAATAGAAGGTAAAATCCTCAACTTGATAAAGAATATTTTAAAATCCTATAGCTACCCTCAAACTTGATTGTAAGAAATTTGTACTTTCCTGCTAAGATCAAATACAAGGCAAAGATGTCCCCTCTCACCACTTATTTTCAACACTGTACTAGAGTACAAATACCTAATGCAACAAGAAAGAAGGGGGAAAGTATACAGATTGAGAAAAAAAGACACAAAACTCTATTTATTTTCAGGTGACATGTACACCTTTGCAGAAAATCTGAAAGAATCAACAACAAAACTCCTGGTACCAATGAGCAATTATAGCAAGGTTAGAGACTATGGTTTAATACATGGAAGGCAATTGCTTTCTTGTATACCAGCAGTTCACAAGTAGAATTTAATTTGAAATTAAAAATGTAACATTTACATTAACACCTCAAAAAATGAAATACTTAGGTATAAACCTTACAAAATATAAAGACCTGTATAAAGAACACTACAAAATTCTGACGAATGAAATCAAAGAACTAAATAAATGCAGAGATGGTCTATATCCATGGATAAGAAGGCTCTATATTGCTAAGATGTCAGTTTTCCCTCACTTGATCTATAAATTCAATGCTATTCCAGGGAAAAAACAACAAAACAAAACAAAACAAAACAAGAAAACACCAGTAGGTAATTTTGTGGGTATACAAACTGATTCTAATGTTTGTATGGAGAGGCAAAGAACCCAGAATAGGCAACACAATATCGAAGGAGAAGAACAAAATTGGAGGACTGATGCCACCCCAATTTGAGATTTACTAAAAGAATTCTGTAATGAAGACAGTATGATATTAATGAAAGACTAGACGAGGAGATCAGTGGAACGAAACAGATAACCCAACAACCAACTCACAGAAATACAGTCAACTAATCTTTGACAAAGGAGCAAGGGCAATGTGATGAAGCAAAGACATTCTGTTCATCAAATGGTGCTGGAACAACTGGGCATCTACACGCAAGAACATGAACCCAGACACAGGCCTTACATCCTTCACAAAAATTAACTCAAAATGGATCACAGACCTAAATGTAAAATGTAAAATTATAAATCTCCCAGGAGATAACATGGGAGAAAACCTATATGACCTTGGGTATGGCAAAGACTATCCTAGGTATAGCATCAGTGTAAGATCTTTAAAAAGATAATTGAGAATCATCAGGCTTACATCTTTCACAGCATTCACCAAAGCACAAACCCTCCCCAATGTCCATAACCCATCCACCCTATCCCTGCCCTCCCACTCCCCAGTAACCCTCAGTTTGTTTTGTGAGATTAGGAGTCTCTTACGGTTTGTCCCCTTCCCCATCCCATCTTGTTTCATTATTTTTCCCTCCCTACCCCTTGGGCAAAGAATAAAAATAAAAATTAAAAAATTAAAAAAAAAAGAATTCCATAAAGTTAAAAATAAATAAATAAATAAATAAATAAATAAATAAAAAGATAATTGAGAAGTTGAATTCCATTAAAATGATAAACTTCTGCTCCATAAAAGACACCATCGAAAGGAGAATACAAGCCACAGAATGGGAGAAAATATTTGCAAAAGACCTATCTGATAAGGGACTGCTACACAAAATAGACAAAATATAAAGCTCAGCAATAAGAAAACAAACCAGATTAAATAATAGGCCAAAGATCTTAGCAGACCAGATGACAAGCATATGAAAAGATGCTCCATGTTATATATTATAAGGGAAATGCAAATTAAAGTAACAATGAGATACTACTACATACCTATTATAATGGCTCAAATCTGGAAAACTGAAAACACCAATGCTGGTGAGGATTTGGAGCAAGAGGAACTCTCTTCATTTGCTGGTGGGAATGGAAATTGGTACAGCCACAATGAAAGACTGTTTGGCAATTTCTTATAAAACCAAACCTACTCTTACCATATGATACAGCAAATGTGATCCTTGGCATTTACCCAAAAAAGTTGATTACTTATGTCCACACAAAAATCTGCCCTTGATATTTGTAACAGCTTTATCTACAATTGTCAACATTTGGAAGCAAGCATGATGTCCTTCAATAGGCAAATGGAAAAATAAACTATGGTACATCTAGACAATGGAATCTTAATCAGTCCTAAAAAGAAATGAACTATTNAACAGCTTTATCTACAATTGTCAACATTTGGAAGCAAGCATGATGTCCTTCAATAGGCAAATAGAAAAATAAACTATGGTACATCTAGACAATGGAATCTTAATCAGTCCTAAAAAGAATGAACTATCNTGAACTATTACATCATGAGAAGACAGAGGGGAGCCCTAAAATGCATATTATTAAATGAAAAAAGCCATCTGAAAAGGGCTTTATGATTCCAAGTACATGACATTCTGGAAAAGGCAAAACTATGGGAACAATATGAAAATGGGTTGTTGCCAGTGTTTGGAAGAGTGAAGGAACAAAGATTAGGAAGAGCATGGAGGAATTTTAGGGCAATGAAATATTCTTTATGATACTATAATGATAGACACTTTTGTCCAAACCCACAGAATGTACAACACCAAGACTGACCCCTAATGTGGACGATGGGCTTTGGAGGATCGTGTTCTGTCAGTGTATGCTGAACAATTGTAACAACTGTGTAACTCTGATGGACGATGCTGTTAATGGAGAAGATTACGCATTGGTGAGGGTGAATGTATAGGGATAATAATCTCTCTACCTAGAAATGCTCTTAAAACATCTTTTTAAAAAAGGTTTGAAGGATAATTTTGAGTCTATACACGAAAGAATTTAATTTGCTTCTGGATATGTAGTGACGCCAGAGGCCCATTGTCTTATTCAAAACTTTGTTTTATTCCTTTGNTATACACGAAAGAATTTAATTTGCTTCTGGATATGTAGTGACGCCAGAGGCCCATTGTCTTAATCGGTGTTTGCAATTATTCAAAACTTTGTTTTATTCCTTTAAGAGTGCTTTCAATTTCCAGTTTACTTTTATTTGCAGGAAGTAGCAGGTCCAGGTTCAAAGCTTAAGTTGACTATTAGTGTCCTTCCTCCTTGGTAGGCCATGAATTCTCATGTTTTGTTCTCCTAGATACTGTAAAATTATTTAAAGGTCTGCTTCATTTCTCTGAAATGACTTTCCCTTTCAGAAGTAGCAAGGATAACCAACATTTAGAGATTATCTCAAGGGGAGAAACAGCACCAAACAAATGTCAACTCTCTCTTCGTTTAATTCCTTTGCCTTCTAAACTGGCCCAGCAAATTAACAGTGTCTTTGCTACCCTCTCTCATTTCTTCAAAGAACTTCCTATTTAATACTATGTTTAGTTTAATACTTGTTCTTAGTGGGAAAGCTTGCCTGCAACAAAATAATAATCTGGAAGCAGCATCCTTTTACAAGTTTACTATCTTTGTCCTTATTCATTTTTTTCTTCTTTTGGATCAGTTGTCTGCTATGATAAATTATTATTTATTAATGTTGGATAATTTTGCCTATTATTTTAATAAGTATCAATAACTATATCTTTCACAAATGAAGAAGACTTTGCTTTCCTTTTAATTTTTTTTTAAAGATTTTATTTATTTATATGACACAGAGAGAGAGATTACAAGTAGGCAGAGAGGCAGGCAGAGAGAGAGTAGGAAGCAGGCTCCCTGCTGAGCAGAGAGCCCGATGCGAGCCTCGATCCCAGGACCCTGAGATCATGACCTGAGCCGAAGGCAGAGGCTTTAACACACTGAGCCACCCAGGAGCCCTCCTTTTAATTTTTAAATCAAAAATATTTAATGATTTCCTATCTGTGAAATACTATCCCAGGTGCTAGAAATATAGTGACTAAGACAGTGACAGTGTAATACATAAATATACACACATATATAATATCTCCACTAAATACATATGTTTACATATATACAAACATATATACATATATATGTATACAAGTGGAAAATGCATAACCCTTGTTCATATTTTAGCCACCTAATACCTGGCCTGTATGTGCCTTTTTATGACATAGCATCCCTTAGATTTACAGAGCTCTCTTCTGAAATACTATTTCTTGAGCACCAAGACTTAACTTGTTGGCAGAATTTCTGCAGAGCAGCTAGATAAACCTTATGTATTTGAGGGTCTTTGATTTATCGTTTTTTTTCAGTTTCAAGGGGCTTCTCAAAGGGCATTTTAAATTTGGTATTAGAATGAATTGTGCTCATGGAAAAGTAACTTTTATACACAGATGGACCATCTGTCCTTGTTCTGAAGCAATATCGTATAAGCATAAAATAATCTTCATTGAATCCTCTTAGACCATATAACATTCTGGACAACTGAAAAGACTCTTTCCTGGAATTAGATATGGAACACTGCAGAATATTCCTGGCTCTCTTTGGTTGCAGGGGTACATTATGTGCTAGGGCCAACATTTTTATGGCTCAAGAAAGTCATGATCTGAATCATCTGGAGTTCAGAAACTTGTTTAAACATTTCAGAGAAGAAATAAATTGCAGGCAAAATGTAATATGAAGGTTAGCATGCAGGAGCTTATCTAAGACACNAGTATGCAGGAGCTTATCTAAGACATTGATAGTCTCCCATCTCATTTGTTTTAAGGATAAATCTATTATAAATAGAAATCCAATGCTTTTAACAGAGTAGATGCTGACAATCTAAAACTAAGTGGAACAAACCACCTCCAATAAATTCATCAGTCAGTGATCATTATTCTTTCATTTTATCATATTCCCAGAAATAAACTTGAATTTAATTCATAGAAATTCAGGAATCTGCTATTAGCAGAATAAGAGCCACAAAAACCTGATCTTACAGGGTACCTTATTCACTGCTATGAGTTATTTGATATCCAAACTTTGAACTTCATCTCAAACTAGGGACTTGATGAAATTAAAAAGAAAAAAAATGAATAGGATCTTTGTTTATATATTTACTATTCTAATAAGTAAAAAATAGAAAGTATTGGCAAATAATTTTTAAATGCTGTTTTGGGTAGATTTTTAACTGGGGAGTCTATCCTGAAGGCTAGGATTCAGTTGGTTAAAGTTCTGGCATCATGCAGAATTCTTACCCTCTTTTCAATCTGGAAAAGTTGCCCAGAAACAAGAGGATTTTAGGTAGGCTTTAGAGGCCATATGTGGTAAAACCAGAAGGAATTTTCTACCATGGACACTTCAACAATTTGCCACATTCTCTTACAATTCCTAAGGATAAGAAAGTAACCCCAAATAGGTTGAGTCCTTCCTAGGCTTCAACAACCTCCCCTCCTCAAATTAAAGTTAGTTAATCCAAATAGCACAATTACTTTAAAATGAGTTAATCAGAGAGCAAATATGTTAGGAATTTAATCAACCTTGTGATAAGGTAGCACAAATGGACCCTCAATGTCATTCATCCAACCCCACTGTTTTGTTCATAAAAAGCCTGAAACCCACACACATTTGAAAAGTCATACAATTAGTGTTCTAAGTAGAAGGAAATACTTGGTTCTGTTATTGTTAGACTAGGATGCTTTCTACCCCAGCACACAAGCTTGCTAGCTTGAGCTAGCCCCAATAAAAATTCCACACTGAACCTTCCATTATACATTCCCCATCCACAAATTTGAAAAGGTATTGAGAAACTATGCTGTTTCAAGGGATTTTCATAAGCAAATAAGATAGAAACAGATTAAGTGATTTCACCTTAATGTGTTATCTGGCATTTCTCCTAAAACTTGGTGGTTTTTTTTCTATGTCATGAGATTCAAATACAGTTGTAAATAATTTTCAGAAATTATTTGTTTGGAGATCCTCTGGGTCCTGTCATGAATTGGGATTCTGAGAACTCAGGAGGAATATTCTTCAGATAACAACATCACTCATTGCATCAGTTATTTACATGATTTATAGCACAAACACATTTGTGAGGAGCCACTGAGAATTTCCCAACATACAAAAGAATAAACAGTCTGTGTGACATATCAGCATATTCGGGGGAGAGGGGTCAGTGGGATGGGATCATGTATACCATGACACTTAAATGTCCCAGGCCTATGTGGTTTTCTTGAGGAATATGGATTTCACCATTCCTACTCATTTTCATGCAATGTTTTAATTGCAGTAGAGGCAAAAAATTGTATAATGTGAGAAGTAATCAGCCTTGCACTACTCTTTTAAGAATGAAACCTATGGAAGATTTTTAATTATCTTGAGATGGCATGAACCCTTCTACTCTATAAAAGCAACAGAGCTCTTTTCTCTTTGACCACTTTCACATAAATTTTGCCAAAATCTTCTGAGGTTAAAATAGAAATTATAGTTTGTCCCTTCCCTTTTCCTTAATAGTTGACTATTATCTAAATATTGAGTCCAAAGACACAGTTTGGAAAAACACAAATGTGGCCCTCAAGTTAACAAGAAGAAATTTAATTCAAAAACCTAGGCATTCAAAATGACTCCACTTCATTCTTCATTCAAGAACAGACATATCCTCACTACTCTATTATAGTTCTATTTTCTGTGTCTGATTATTAAAATCACCAAATGGGGTTTGAATCTCTGCCATGCCAAAGACATTGTGTTTCTCATATTCTAGTGAGAAGAGACCAAAAAAAATTTTTTTTTTGAACAAACATATCATGTCAAGTGGTGGCACATGAGAAGAAAGATAAAGCAGGAAAAGGGACATGGAGAATGAGGCATCATGTGGGTGCTATTTTCTGTACAGACATGGAGGAGAGAACTCTCTACTAACGTGGTATTTGAGTAGTTTGGAAGCCAATGGGGGAGTAAATCATGTGTATGTCTGGAAAAAAGAGCATTATAGAAAAGGAAAAGACAAGGGCGAAGGCCCTAAAATAGGGGTATCCTTAGCATGTTCGAGGTAAAATGAGGGAGGCCAAAGGAGCTGAAGAGGAATGACTGAGAGGGCAAGTGGCAGGGGATGAGGTGGGAGAGATGGTAGGGGTTTGGTCAAATGGGACTTTGACTTTTGCTCTGAAACAGAAAACCATCCCACTGGTTCTGGAGGGTTTTGAGCATAAGGTTAAGGAATAGTGATTGATTGGTGGAAAAGAGCCTAACAGGATAAAAGTGGAAACAAGGAACCAAGTTAGGAGTCTATTATAATGATCTACATGAGAAATATGGCAGCTTGGACCAAGTAATAACTGATAAACATATGGTCTATTCTTTTTCAGCAGGTTTTCCTTAACCTGGTAGACTCTACCTACTCAAGCAGCTTTCCCTTTGCTGAAACTGTGATCAAGAATTTCTGGAGTATGACACATTCTCTTTCTCCTCTCTAGCCTAGGCCATCAGCACTACTGTGATGTGCATGATAAGCATTGAGGCAGATTCTCAACTCTATCCAAATATTTGGAGTCCTAGGGAGGCTCACAAGTGCAAACTCTCAAATTCATTCTGTTTTCACTATGGACACCCCTCCCCTCTTAGCTCTACTTGGGTCTCACATTATTAGGTTTCTCCCAGACTATAGGAGAAAGCACCTGTATCACTGGCTTTCCCCTCCACCCATACATAGTGGTAGACAAGTGTTTATGTGTAAACATCTCTTTTCCCCTCCTTCCTTTTAACCCCTTCTGGCATGAAAGGGTTAACTTTTCTTGAATGACCTTTGTGCCATATTATTGTAGTTTTTAAGCAGCAAGAGTTAGTCTAAGTATAACAGGGATGCTTTCTCTCTAAGAGAAGAGAAATAGAAAGATCTGAGTCTGAGCTTTGTTCTTTACTGATAAAACCATCAGACAACTGATGGCTTTGCTAAAGAAGTCAAGTCCCTACTTTCTCATTATTTGGGGTGAAATACCTGATAGTTCAAACCTGTTGGCTAGCTTGGTTCATGGTTCATCTCTTTCTAAGAGATCTTTTGACCCAATACTGAGGTATTGCAGTCTAATGATGTTACGATATCATCACCAACTGAAAATCGAGAGCTCCCAATTATCATTCAAGAATTTAGTGAAAGCTAATACACATTTATACATCTCTTGCTCTCTCTCAAAATTACCATCTCTAAATACACTATAATTACTTAATACAATTTGTGGAAAAGCCATAATAAACTTGTGGAAGCTTAGATAAGATTCATACAAAGATGCAAATTTTTGCGGTCAGCAAAAAGGGAGGAGTAAGGATCAAATTCAAATCAAAACAACTCCATAAAAGCAATAAGAACACCATCAAAAACAGAATCAAAACTTTTTTTAGAACTCTGGAAATTAACCAAAGGTTTGCAGCAATCTGGGGAATGCTTAGTAAAGAAAAACAGCTGACTCTCAGTAAGAACTCCAAGGTTTGTGGCGATTTAACTTACACTATTCCCAGGTCTCCCTCCCCAGATCTGCAGTATCCTTGAAAACCGATTGTCCATAATCACAGTAAAAAACAACCTGGAAAAGGCAGAACAGTCTTAGAGCTATTTCAAAACCCAATTCCCAGGGATTTCTCATTATATGACCTGTTTTTTGGCTTGCTGGAATATCACATTTACAAAAGTGACCTTATTTGACTTGACTCAGCATACACAATACAAAAAGTCTTTTGCCCCAAGGCATTTATTGAAAACCACATGTAATTGTTAAACATTATGGCTGCCTGAAGTTCTTTAACACAGCAAACAAGTGGCTAGCCAGAAAGCTTAATAGAAATGAATAACATTCATCTATGTTTCCAAGAAGCTCAACAAATTCCAGGTAGGATAACTCAAAGATCTCTATACCTAGACACATCATAATCAAACCGGCAAAGACAAAGAATCTTGAAAGCAGCAAAGGAGGGGCATCTCCCCAAGTACAAGGGCATGTCAAGAAAATTAATATCTGATTTAGTATCAGAAATCATGGAAACCAGAAGACAGTGAAGTGACATTCAAATTGCTAAAAAAACAAAATCTGTCAACCAAGAATTCTATATCAAACCTAATTACCCTTTATTTTTTAGATTTTATTTATTTATTTGACACAGAGAGAGAGAGAGAGAGATCACAAGTAGGCAGAAAGCCAGGCAGAGAGAGGAGGAAGCAGGCTCCCTGCTGAGCAGAGAGCTCAATCCCAAGACCCTGAGAATCCCAGGACCCTGAGATCATGACCTGAGCAGAAGGCAGAAGCTTTAACCCACTGAGCCACCCTGGCGCCCCCCAAATTACCCTTTAAATATGAAAAAGAAAACATTCTCCAACAAACAAGCCTAAGGGAACTTGTCCATAGCAGATCTGCCATAAAGAGATGTCTAAGGGAATTCTTAAGACTGGAGAGAAACACTAGACACTAAAATAAATCCCACATGAACAATTAAATAACACTATTAAAAATGATGATATAGGTAAATATAAAGGACAAATAATAAATATGTTTTTGATTCTAACAATTTTTCTATTTGATTTAAAAAGACAACTGCATAAAGTACTAAAATTAAACCTGGACTGATGAATATACAATGTATAAATATGCAATTTATAAGACAATAACAGCACAAAGAGGGAACGGAGCTATAAAAGAGTAAAAATTTACCATTATTATTATGAATCATAATCCTCAGAGCAGCCACTTTATAATGATTTTTAACTAATATAGTAAAGGAAATGAAAAGGGATTTAAAATAGGACACTAGGGCGCCTGGGTGGCTCAGTGGGTTAAAGCCTCTGCCTTCGGCTCAGGTCATGATCTCAGGGTCCTGGGATCGAGGCCCATATCGGGCTCTCTGCTCGGCGGAGAGCCTGCTTCCTCCTCTCTCTCTCTCTGCCTGCCTCTCTGCCTACTTGTGATCTCTCTCGCTCTGTCAAAATAAATAAATTAAAAACAAAAAAAAAACAAAAACAAAAAAAATAAAATAAAATAGGACACTAGAACATGTACATTTAATACAAAATAAGGTAGTAATGTATATGTGAGATAACGGAAAATAACCAGTGGCAGCTGTAACTATATTAAATTTAAATGAATTAACTACTACAATTATAATAAAGAGACAGGTAGAAAAGAGTTTTAAATGATCCAAATGTATATTGATTCAAATATACAAACAGGTTGAAGGTAAAAAGATGAAAACACATATGTACCATGAAACATCATACGTACCATGATACATCAGCAGAAGAAAACTTGGTCAGTGCGCCAGTGTTAGACAAATAGGGACAAAGAAAGGCATTTTATGGTAAATCTAGCAACCTGTTATGAAAATATGTAAGCCTCTAATAAAAGAGTCCCAAAATACATGAAGCAGGAATGGACAGAATTGTGAACTCTAAGGAGAAATAAACAATTCAGTAACGACAGTTGCAGACTTTAGTACTACAATAATGTATTGAGTGACGGGACAGAAGTTCAGCAAGGAAATAGAAGATTTTAATAATATAAACCAACTAGACCTGCACAGTTGTTTATAAAAGAGTCCACTCAAGGGCAACAGTATACACATAGCTCTCAAGTGCACAAGGAGCATTTTCCAAGATAAAGTATATGTTCATCTATAAAACAAGTCTCAATATATTTAAAATACTTGAAATCATATAAAATATGTTCTCTGAACACAATAAAAATGAAAAATGAATAATGAAATTTAAGATATTTACAAAATGTAAAAAGTAATACATTCATGAATAAGGAAGAGATCAAAGAAGAAATCACAATTGCAGTAGTAAATACTTCGAGTGAAAACAAAAATACAAAATGCCAAAAATTTCTGGATATGGCAAAAGCAGTCTTCGAGGGAAGATCATAATTATAAATACAAATGACAAAAGAAAGATCTCAAACCAATACCAATTTTTCTACCTTAGGAAACCAGCAAAAGAAAAGCAGACTAACTCCAAAGCAAGCAGAATTAAGAATTAAGAAATATTAGAAACCAAGTAAGAAAGAGAAAAATTAAAACAAAGTAAATATTAGAAAACAAGAAAGCAAAAATCAATAAAAAGATAGTTTTTTTGAAGTATCAGCAAAATTGACATACCTTTAGCTAGACTGGCCAAGAAAACAAGAAGACTCAAATTACTAAAATCAGGAATAAAAAAAATAACTACTGACCTTAGAGAAAAAAAGAGATTTTATTAAATTACTATGAACAATTGCATGTCAATAGTTAATAAATTACACGAAATAAATTTCTAAAAATCAACAAAATAATAAAACTCATTCAAAAAAACAAAAATTCTGGGCAGACATACAACAAGGAATTGAGGTAATGATTAGAAAAGAAAAAAATTCTCACAAGTCTGGAATCAGAGGGCTTCACCACTGAATTCTACCATACGCATAAAGAAGAATGAATCCTTCACAAACGGGCAAACAATCAACAGGGAGTAACCAAGTCATGCTATGAGTTCAATGTTATGCTGATAACAATACCAGACAAAGATTTAAAAGGAGAGCAAAAACAAAAAATTAAATACCAACGTTTACCACCATAAAAATTCTCAATAACGTAAAAAGCCAAGTCCAGGAACACATGAAAAACATACACCATGACCATGTGGAATTTCTCTCAAGAATCCCAGACTGCGTCACAGGTGAATACCAATTAATTAATTAATTAATAGAGAAAAACCTACACAACTAATAAAGGAGAAAACCCAATAAAAAAANTCAATTAATTAATTAATTAATAGAGAAAAACCTACACAACTAATAAAGGAGAAAACCCAATAAAAAAAAAAAGAAAAATCATTTGATAAAGTCCAGTACACTTTAATCAGAAAAATTTTCCACAAACTAGGAATAGAACTTCCTCAACATGATAAAATTATCTATGAAAATGCAGAGTAATTTCTATTTTTTTTAAGATTTTATTTATTTATTTGAGAGAGAGAGAGAATGAGAGAGAGCATGAGAGGNAACTTCCTCAACATGATAAAATTATCTATGAAAATGCAGAGTAATTTCTATTTTTTTTTAAGATTTTATTTATTTATTTGAGAGAGAGAGAGAATGAGAGAGAGCATGAGAGGGGAGAAGGTCAGAGGGAGAAGCAGACTCCCCATGGAGCTGGGAACCCGATGTGGGACTTGATCCTGAGACTCCAGGATCATGACCTGAGCCAAAAGCAGTTGCTTAACCAACTGAGCCACCCAGGCATCCCAAGTAATTTCATACTAAATGCTGACAGACTGAAAACTTTCCCTCTCAGGTCAGGAACAAGGCACAGATGTCCATTCTCACCACTTTTATTCAATATTGTACTCAAGGTTAAAATATCAGGCAAGAAACAACTCCAGCTATTTGGAAAGAAAAAAGGAAAAACATTGCTATTTGCAAATGACATGACTTACACATAGAAAATTCTAAGGAATCCATAAAAAAAACTATTAGAATACTAAGTATAGCAAGTTGAAGGATAAAAGATGGATTTACAAAATTTAAATGTTTTTCTAAATATTAGAAGGGGAGAATCCAAAAATGAAATTTAAAAAATAATTCCCTTGAAAATAGCATCAGCAATAATAAAATACATATGAATAAATGTATCAATTCATTCCTGCAAAATAGGAGAAGTTTAAGGCTTACAATTGAAAACTATGAAACACTGCTGAAATAAAATAATGAAGGCCTAGATAAATGGAAAGACTTAATGTCATTAAAATGACAATACATCTCAAATTCATTATCAAAATTTCAATTGTCTTCAATTTTTTTTCATTTTTCTTTTTTCATCTTTTAATTGCTTTTTTGCAGAAACTAAGTGATCCTAAAACTCATTTTGAAGTGCAATGGACCCAAAACAGCCAAAACTTGAAAAAGAATAAAACTGGAGGACTCACTCCACCAAATTTCAAGTTATTACAAAGCTACAGTAATCGAGATAATAGAGGAGTACTGACATAAGGATAGATCTACAGATTAATGAAATAATGTCGAGAGCTGACAGACTAGTAGACAGGCAGGTAAGTAGACAGATGGATACCACACACCCAGGATCTCACACAACTATTTCTATATACGTGTTAATAATGTGCAGTGCTGCCAATTTTTAATATTCAGTTAACCCTTGAACAACACAGTGGTTGGGGTGCTGAAACTACAGACAGTTGTAAACCCACATATAACTTTTAATTTTCCCAAAACTTAGCTAATAGTCTTATCGATAACATAAACCCTTGATTGACGCATATTTTGTATGTTACAATGTTTTCTATTCAATATTCTTACAAGAAGGCTAGAAAAAAATGTTAAGAAAATGATGAGAAAATAAATTTACAGGACTGTATTTATCAAAAAAAGTAGATGTATATGTGGACCTGGGCAGTTCAAATCTGCATTGTTCAAGGGCCTACTGTATTATTTTTGAATTACAGATTTAGGCCATGACTGAAGAACAATGGCCACCTAGTAAAAGTATATCTAAATTTCAATAGAATTATTTTATATAGGGGCACCTGGTTGGCTCAGTGGGTTAAAGCCTCAGCTCAGGTCATGATCTCAGGATCCTGGGATCGAGCCCCGCATCAGGTTCCCTGCTCGGTGGGGAGCCTGCTTCCTCCTCTTGCTCTCTGCCTGCCTCTTTGCCTACTTTGTGATCTCTCTTTCTCTGTGTCAAATAAATAAAATCTTAAAAGAAAAAGAAATATTTTATATAAAAAGAAAGCAGCCCTGCCAAAGAATGTAAGTGCTTCTATCCAATTGGTAAAAACCAACCTAGATGTTGATATAACTAGATTTATGAAATTACATTTTTTCTGTCTTAGTATCATCTGATAATTTTAAATATGCTGTATTAACTTTTCTGTAGTTACATCCCAAGTAACTATAGAAAATAAAGCTAGCAGTATCCTAGTAAATACATAAAGAAAAAATTAAATTACCTTTATAAGAGTGGCAAAATAAACATGATTGGACATAGAAAGCAGCGGAGGAATCTTTCTGACAACTGGGCGATCTTTATCTCTATGCAATAATGCAGACCTTCTTTTCTAATGTGCCTAATTGACTTCTACTTTATGTGGGCTACAACCTTCCTTCTAGCCACTGATTGGAAATATATT
Organism: Ailurus styani; assembly: GCA_002007465.1. Taxonomy (NCBI): domain Eukaryota; kingdom Metazoa; phylum Chordata; class Mammalia; order Carnivora; family Ailuridae; genus Ailurus; species Ailurus styani. The sequence continues at coordinate 149,106 of LNAC01000271.1, read as the reverse complement.
ATATCATTGTCCTACTTTAAAGATCGAGACACCTGCCTTGAGCTATAACAACTGAACAGTGAATAACAAGGCAAATAAATTATCAAGCCCCAGAAGCCTGGCTTCTGTAATGAAGTCTTTTGTTACTTTTCAAAAGTAATCCTTGGGATATGCAGAATGGGAAACAGTACTTTCATTGATGAGAAATGAAGATTATTCTCTTTCCTATGATGAAAATTTATGAGAACAAATAGCAAAAAGGAATTGCATAATGCCAATGTGTTAACAGAAAAGTTTTTTCCCCACAAAGTATGATGTGTGGTAGGAATAATTTAATGTTCTTCATTTCCATAAAGCCCACTACTAACCCAGAAAATTAAGATGATGTTGCAGACTTAAATTACTATTTCTTAATTACATGGTTCAGGTAAACAAATGCCAGCTAGGACTACTTATTAGTTTAAAAGCCCCTGGGGGTCTTATATCACTGCATAATAAATTACCACAAATTTAGTGGCTTAAGACAAAACATTTTTTCCTGGTTTCTGTAGGTCAAAATCCAGTGATGGCTTAGCTTAGTCCTCTCCTCTGGGTCTTAAAATGCTATAGTCAACAATTTACTTACATTCTCATCTGAAGGCTTGATTGGGAAATAATTAATTTCAAACTCATTCAGTTTGTTGGCAAATTCTTTCCCTTAAGGTTGTATGACTGAGAAGTCCAAACTTTTTGCTTATTGTCTCAAAACCTTCCTCAACCCCTAGAGACCATGCACGGTTCCTAATGTCCCCTATAATTTCTTACCACATAGGGTTCTTCTCCAACATGGTTACTTACTTCTTAAAACCCAGAGTCTCAATCTGCTAAGATGGAGTCTCATAACAAAATGTAACACCCCATCCTCTTTGCCATGTAACATAACTAACTAGGAGAGTGAGATCCCACACCTTTGTCATACTTGTTACAAAGAAGCCACAAGTCTGCCTACACTCAGGGGGATCTCACAAGCTTATATACATCAGAAGACAGAGATGGTAGTCTGCCTACCACAACTGCTTTTTGGCTACTTCCATACTCAAAAACGTATTCCAAAGACCTAGTCATTTAAAACTCTATCCTCAAAATGAGGCAGACATTTCTGGGACTCATTTTATGCTTCAATAACCAATAAGCATCGCTTCCTTCAGGAACATCACTGCAATAACAACTAGTTAATTGGCGCCAACATGCTGGAATTCTTAATTTTCTCATCAACACCTCCATTGGTTGTATCCATGAACCTTGCATCAAAACTCCAGTGATAGGAATACAAATACACTTCTAAATAGAGGCCAGTTTAAAAGACAGCAACACAAGCTGCAGTGAGATCCCCCAGGGAAGGAGGATGTGTGCATCCTTATGTCTTCGTATTCTGGGCATAACTTTCTTTTGCTTCTAAAACTAGTAGGCTCAGCTCTTGGTGCCTTGAGGACCCAATTAATTGAAGGCCAAAATAGAACATTCCCTCTCACTTTTTTTTTTCAACTGCAATTATCTGAAGCTGAAAACACATGCACCTGTGGTATCCTAGGGATGAGTGGAACCATACCTGTCACCTGTACCTATCTGTAACGGGGCACGAGTCCAGAAATCCACCCAGGGGCTTGGCCTGCTTTAAAAATACTTATATATACTTTGTTCTCTTTCATTCTGAGAGACTAAATCATGCATCAGACTCGGGTCTTGAATTGATGATAGGTTGATTCAAAAGCAAGCATTCATTGCTGCTTTGACCTAGCACTGAATCGTTTCCAAACAAATCTCAGTTTTGGCAAAAGTGATAAATTCTTAGGGAAAAGGGCGTGAAAGTCTCAGGTGGGAAAAACAGTTGTGGACTGGAGGGGGGCGGGGCAGGACAGCCTCCGTTTCCAGGAAACAGGCACCAATCCATTAGTATCTGTTTTCCTTTGTAATTCTTGAAACTAACCTTCCATGCTGACCTATTTGAGAAAAAGAATTAGTCCCCACTGCCATTCAGTACAGGCCATTATCTTGTTAATATAAGCCATTTAAAAATATTTTTTTAGCTCCCTTGCTCATTAAGAAGATAAAGAGGATGGTAAAATCTTTCTATAAACACCTCACAGTCCACTCCCTCCCCCTGCAAGCAGTCTTCAGAGGCAAACTCATTGATTCAACATTTTCACCAAACACAAAATCTTACAAGCTTGTGGGAGTGGGGAGAGGTGGGACAACTCCAGAGAAGAAGAGAACCCCTCCTGGTTTGGGTGGGAGGTGGAGCGGAATGAGAGACCGGAAAGAAAAAGCATGGTAAATGGCTTAGAGACACAATGATCTATTTCCAGTGGTTTTAATGAATTGAATTTTAAAAGATGTCGATTCCGTAGTTCTCAATCCTGGCTTCACACGAGAATTACCTGCGGAACTTTTAAAAATGCTAATACCAGGGCCTAATCTAGACTAATTATACCAGCATCTCTAAAGGTTAGGCCCTGGCATGAGCTTGATTTGAAAGCACCCCCCCCCCAAAAAAAAGAAGAAAAAAGAAAGCATCCCAGGTGATTATAACGTGCAGCTATGGTGGAAAACCTCTCCTTCAAGCTAGAAAGTATCAATTTCATATGAATGCACATGCCTTCCTCAGTACAAATTCTCTTGGGCTACGCTTGCAAATTCCGGGGCACATCCACAAACCATCACCAAATTCTCTGAGGTGGTGCTGTGAATAATTTTTTTGAGTTTTTAAAATTATGATGCCTTTTGGCTGACCTATGATTCACAGGCTTTTAGAAACCACTGCTCTAGGCTGATGATCTCGCTTCTTTTTTCTTATTAACCAATAATAATTTGGGGTTCAGGATAATACCCAGTCTTGGAAAAAATTGTTGTTACTAGACTCACAAATGTTTATGTCCCATCAACTTTGGGCTTACACAGACAAAGATACGTAATACTTGGTTCTTGTCCACATATCCTGTCCAGCAATCTGGCAAGTCTCCCATTTAGTGGTATGAGTTATTGCTCCAGGGATTCAGAAGAAGGAAGTCATGGGAAGCTTGTGAAGGCAGATAAATCCCACATAAGGAATACACATAAGGGGTAGCTAAGATTAGAGCTGCTAATGAAAATATGCAGAGAAGTGTTTATAGAACAGAGAGATAAAAGATTAAAATATCTTTGAGCAATAGTAAACATATTTTATGCTGAGCCATAGGGTTAGATGCTACTGAAATAGAGCCCAAGAGAGGACTGAACGCCAACATATAGGGTTTAATCCTAGAGGCAACAGATCATGGTGTAAGTTTATGAAGACGTGTTCACATTTATTAAGGTGGACAATCACAACTCTAATGACAAACAGGCACATTTTGTAATTATTGATGGAGATATTAGCCAAATGCGAATTAAATATCTATAGACTTCATGTGAGTAAAACTGGACATTTATTCAGTGTCCAGATTTTGTCGATTTCCTAGCCTTTTCCATCTGCTTGTCATATTTTTGCAAAGCAAATATACATACACATGAATACACACATAATTCAATGTGAGGTGAAGAAAATAAATCCTTCCTACATGTTGCTTGTCCTCTAAAGAGGATCATGCCAAGAGGGTGCAGTAGATATTCAAAACTCAGAGACAGCGAGATCTGGGGGGAAGAGGACTGGGGTTTTAGTTTCTTTCTGGTAGGAATTAGCAGTGTCATCTTAAGAAAATTGCCTCCAACTCAAGTAGTAAATTTCTACACACATGGAGAAAGAGGGGGAAGGCAGGTGAGGGAGAGAGTGGGAGAGGAGGGAGAGAGAGAAAGAAAGTCCTTAGTATTTCCAGAATTACACGGCATAAATGTTTCATGCTTTGGATACTCTTCAGTGAATAAACCTTACCTTCTGCCAACGGTAAGATAATAAAGTACCTATTTTCAAGTGAATTTGTTAGAATACATTTCGGATCAATGGGATGACATCGTGATTATTTGCAGTTTGCCAAAAATTCAACCTTTGCCCTCATTATGGCCACATCCTAATACTCTGCAAAACATATACAGGTCCAAAAAAAAAAAAAGGCAAAAAATAAATACCAACTACTCATAATTGATCATAGCACATGCGTACAGCAGTCTCACCCGGTTTCCAAATTAAAACCAAGCTATTTTCACTACATTTAAGGACTTCTATAGATTTACCATGAATTTAAAAGCAGCTGTTACTACTATCTTTCAAAAATTTCATGAAGCAGATTTTTAAGTGATTGCTTACCACAGTGAATACTTTCAGGGAAAAAAAAATGGGGCACCTGGGTGGCTCAGTTGGTTAAGATTTTGACTCTTCATTTTGGCTCAGGTCATGATCTCAGGGTTGTGTGTTTGCTGGACTTGGAGCCTGGTCAAGATTCTCTCTATCTCTCTCTCTCTGCCCCTCCCACCATCTATCTCCGTCTCCAAAAAAAAAAAAAAAATTCAAGGAACTATTTTAATTGCATTATAATTAACATACAGTGTTACTTAGTTTTGGGTGTACAATACAGTGATTAAACAATTCTGTATATTACCCAGAGCTCATCATAAGTGTACTCTTTAATCCCATCACCTAGTTCACCCCCAACCCAACATCTTCCTCCCCTCTGGTAACCATCAGTTTGGTCTCTATATTTAGAAGTCTCTTTTGTCGGGGCGCCTGGGTGGCTCAGTCGTTAAGCGATTGCCTTCGGCTCAGGTCATGACCCCAGGATCCTGTGGTCCAGCCCCATGTCGGGCTCCCTGCTCAGCGGGAAGCCTGCTTCTCCCTCGCCCACTCCCCCTGCTGGTAGTTCTTCTCTTGCTGTCTCTCTCTCTGTCAAATAAATAAATAAAATCTTTTAAAAAAAAGTCTCTTTTCTCTCATTTTTTCTTTTTTTTTTTTCCATCTGTTTTCTTTCTTAAATTCCACACGAGTGAAATCACGTTATTTGTCTTTCTCTGGCTGACTTATCTTACTCAGCATTATGCCCTCCAGATCTATCCATGTTGTTGCAAATGGCAAGATTTCATTCTTTTTTGTGGTTAATATTCCATTCCATACATATACACATACCACTTCTTCATCCACTCATTTATCTACGGACACTTGGGCTTCTTCCATAATTGGGCTACTGTAAATAATGCTGCAATAAACATAGAGATGCATATATCCTTTCAAATTAGTGTTTTTGTATTCTTGGGTTATTACCCAGCAGTGGAATTACTGGATCATGCAGTAATTCTGTTTTTAATTTTTTTGAGGAACCTCCATACCTTTTCCACAATGGGCACACCATATTGCATTCCCACCAACAGTATGTGCAAGGGTTCCTTTTCAGAGAAACTTTTATTCCACGTACAGATATATAAAGATGTTTAGGCATAGTCGGATAATAAAGTTAAAAGAAACCAAAAAGAATTGATGCCTGCTTTTTAAGAAATACCTCCAAGCTCACTGATAAAACAAAAACTTGTATTGCATCCACTTTCATGAACTTACTCAATGGATTATAAATCAGTTGGTAGAACAGTGCTACAGAAGAGTCTGAGACAAAAATGCTTTTGATGAAATGGCTCAAAACTAGTGAAATCAAATATTTTCCAGAAACTAACCTTCTCTTTGCCCTTAGAAATCATCTTAAATGTGAGCAGTACATTTCTTTCTAGACATCTAAAACCATTTAGAACATAAACTTTCTCCAAGTTGGATAGAATTAAGAATAAAACTCAGAATATATTTGCACCACACTCGCCATGATCCATGACAGAGGCTTTCCAGGCTTCCTGCTAATTCTTCTTTCACTTCCATGCACATACGTGTTTCTCATGCTCAAAAAAAACTGATTCTAAAACATTTAATAGGACGCCTGGGTGGCTCAGTGGGTTAAAGCCGCTGCCTTCAGCTCAGGTCATGATCCCAGGGTCCTGGGATTGAGGCCCACATCGTGCTCTCTGCTCGGCAGGGAGCCTGCTTCCTCCTCTCTCTCTGCCTGCCTCTCTGCCTACTTGTAATCTCTCTCTCTGTGTCAAATGAATAAATAAAATCTTTTAAAAAAATAAATAATAAAAAAATAAATAAAACATTTAATATACAGGAGAATAGTGCAATGAACTAATACCTATTACCAACTTTCAACAATTTACACATGACCAACCTTGTTTTATGCAAAATTCCAACATTTCCCATTTTCCTTCCTACCTGAGTTAGCATGTCATTTCCTCTGTGAATACTTCTGTATGCAACTCTAAAAAAATTTTTTTACTAAATCATTAAACTATCATACCTAAAATAATTCAAAATAATTGTAAACAATTACCCAGTCATTATTCAAATGTCCTTGGTTTTTTGTTTTTTTGTGTTTTTTGTATAGCTGGGTTCTTTAAATCACAATCCAGGAGGTACTACATACTTAGTATAAATATCTAACTCTCCTGTATAGTTTAAATTTCTAGTAAAATTCATTTTTGAAGTTTTAGAATGTACAGAAAATTGAAAAAAATAGCACGGATGTTCCCATATGTCAATTTACCCTATTATTAAAAATCCTACATTACTATGATACATTTTTTATAACTGTTGAACCAAAACTGATATATTATTACCAAGAGTCCATACTGCAATTTCCTTAGATTTTTTTCCCAACAGTCTTTTCTTGCCCCAGGATCCCATTCAAAATATACTATTTAGTTACCTTGTCTTCTCTGGCTCCTTTTGGTTTGACAACTTTTCACCTTCCTTTGTAATTGATGACCTTGGCAGTTTTGAGGAGTACTAGCCACATATTTCATAGAATATCCCTCTGCTGGGATTAAACTAGGTTATGAATTTTAGAAAAAAGATAAGAGAGATACAGTGCCATTTTCATCACATATCAGAAGTATACACTATCTACCTGGCTTAAGTTACTGTTAATATTGATCCTGATCACCTTGCTGAGGTCGTGTTTGTCAGGTCTCCATGTAAAATTACTCTCCCTTTCACCCCCTCTTTGTCCACACTTCACTTTTCACAATCAAGTCCCTCCATGCAGCACACACTTAAGGCATGAGCAATTATGCTCCACCTTCTTGAGCACAGAGTATCTACAGAACTATTTGAATTTTTTTTTGCACTGTACATTTTCCACAACTTTCCATTTATGTATTCATTCAACTTTTAAATTATATCAGTATGGACTCACAAATATTTTATACTTGGAGTTATATTTTGCTTCATACTTACATTTATTTTGTTGCTCAAAGTGCTCTAGGTATGGCCCTTAAGCAGACTACTTAGTCCTTGGACAGAGTGTCATCACAACACTTTGTTTTTAAGCACTTCCTTACTTTCAGGCACTCTAGTCTCATCTTATACATTTCCTCACAGCAGTCCTAGAATCAGCCATTTCTCTAAGGATCTTAGTTACTTTTACTGGAGAATGGTATTAGAAACCAAATTCTGGATACTAAGGGTGCTCATCCTTGTTACTGGGGTATCACTTCTTTTAGCCCTTCTGAGCTGACAAAGCAAAGAATCATTTGTGTAGTAATTAGTCAATGTGCCTGCATCTAGCTATATAGATGGGTTTCTATATAACCATCTGTATATTAAGCTAAACCTAAGTTCATACTGACATCTCCATCTCTTAATTCATTACCGCAAGAATCATTCCAGCTACCTCTTCCCATCTTCTCATCTATAAATTCCCACTTCAACAGTGAGAAACCTGGTTCACATCATCTGTCATGCATTTATTTAATTGTTCAATTCCACTGTATATGTATTGTCATATCATATTTGTTAACCTATATCCTTCTGGGAAACTTTCTCAAACGGCATATAGCACTTGTGTACGGTTTCTTTTGCTTGTTTTAACAAACTTCATCTCCAAACTTAGTTATGTTAGCATTTTTTCCTAACCCCTCAGGGAGTTATTTCATATTTTTGTAAGATAGATTGCTTTGGTACATTCTGTACTCCATCATGAAATCCCCTCACTTCCTATAAGATTTTTTAAGTTTGTATACAGTAAGGTTTATTGTTATAAACCTCAATTCTGACAAATGCATATTGTCATATACCCACACATGGTATTATACAGAATAGAAGCACCCTAAAAAGCCCTCTGTCACACAATTAACCGTACTCCTTTCTTCCAAATTCCTGACAACCACAAATTTTTTTTTTAACTGTCTCCAGTTTTACTTTTTCCAGGACATTAGCCAATTAGAAACCTATGGTACATAACCTTTCATTATCTTCTTTTATTTAGAAATATCCATCTAATTTCCATCCCAGTCATTTCATGACTTGATAGCTCATTCATTTTTACACTGACTACTCCATCGTAAGGATACACCAGTTTGCTTATGCATCTCCCTATTGAAAGATATCTTTTTTTTTAAGATTTTATTTATTTATTTGACACAGAGAAAGAGAGAGAGATCACAAGTAGGCAGAGACGCAGGCAGAGGGAGAGGGGGAAGCAGGCTCCCCACTGAGCAGAGAGCCCAATGTGGGACCTGAGTCCAAGGCAGAGGCTTAACCCACTGAGCCACCCAGGCGCCCCCTATTGAACGACATCTTGTTGCTTTCAGTTTTTGGTGATTATGAATAAAGCTGTAAGAAGCACACATAAGCTTGCATGTAATTTTAAGATGATTTCAGATCTCCTGTGTAAATACCTAGAAGAACAATCACTGCACCATGTAAGACTTTAGCTTTGAAAAAAACTGACAAAGTGTCTTCCAAAATGGTTGTAACATTTTGAATTCCACCAGCAATGAATCAGAGTTCTTGTTGCTTCATGTTCTTGCAAGCAATCGGTATTTTTCTTTTTAATTCTTTTGTTTGTTTGTTTTTGTTTGTTTTGTTTTTTTCTTTTCTATTTTTTTTTGTATTATTTGCCCCAGGGGTACATGTATGTGAATCATCAGGCTTACACATTTCACAGCACTCACCATAGCACAAACCCTCCCCAATGTCCATAACCCAGCCTCCCTATCCCTACCCTCACACCTCCCAGTAACCCTGTTTGCTTTGTGAGATTAAGAGTCTCTTATGGTTTGTCTCCTTCCCCATCCCATCTTGTTTCATTTTTTCCCTCCCTACCCCCTCTTTTTAATTCTCCTTTATTATGTTCTTCCTTCTTTCTTTTCTTGAAATTAATATGTTAAAGAAACTGGATTTTTCTTCTCTGCTATTTTATGGATTTTTATGATTTGTATATTTTTCTGTCCCCTATATTGCTTGGAACTGATTAAATCTTGAAGTATAATCAGATTCATATTTGATTTTTTATTGTTAAAAACACTTCATAGGGGCGCCTGGGTGGCTCAGTGGGTTGGAGCCGCTGCCTTCGACTCAGGTCATGATCCCAGGGTCCTGGGATCGGGGCCCGCATCGGGCTCTCTGCTCGGCAGGGAGCCTGCTTCCTCCTCTCTCCTCTCTCTCTGACTGCCTCTCTGCCTACTTGTAATCTCTCTCTCTGTGTCAAATGAATAAATAAAAAAAAAATCTTTAAAAAAAAAAAAAACACTTCATAGGTTGTTTAATATGTTATCTATTGTGACCCAACCGGTGATATATAATTTTTGGTTTATGCTTTTGGGACCTTAAGTCTGAACAATAAGCTTAGGTGTAATCATTCTGATGCAACATTTATAATGGTCCTTAACAGTTTATTTTACAGTTATTCTGTAATTGCCTTGATCCATTATTAAGCGTTGTCATCTCCCATTTTCCACCTGTGCCCCAATGGAAATTATTCTGACTTCAGTATTTTCACACCTGTTCTTAGTATTTGTTCAATTTCTCTTGCTATTGCAAAGCAATAGCTTTGCTGATGAGTGTTAATTTTAAAATACCAAATATTAGTTTTCAAACTATAGGGCACTCATTAGATTCAGATATGACTCCACAATGGGATTTTTTTTTCATGCCCCACTATCCCATGACAATTCAATACCTTCCACCAATTTTACCTGCTCTGTACTCTTTAAATAATTGTGTCATTTTATGTCCATACTTTATCTCTTTTGGACCACACTTATGTCTGACAGAACTCTCTATAAACTGTCTCACATCATAAATCACCACCTGAAGCTCTTTCATCATTCTTCTCTTTTCTAAACTGCCTCTGATTTATTCATGATTTATTCAATCGACATCTTTCGATCAATGTGTTACCCCAAGCCCAAAGCCATGTTGCAAAGGGACAATTAAAACTGACATCTGTCCCAAGGGACTGTCTTAAAGATTAAAGGAAATAATAAAGTTCCCATCACATTTTTAACATATAATACTTAAAAAGTGCTTGCTTTTAAGTCCCCCAATTTTATGACTTCTCTCATGAAAACTTCACTGGTACATATATAAAAAATTATATTTTTCCAGGAGGTTATTTAATGCTATATTGTTTTTCATTATAGAAAATTTGAAAAAGTCAGATGTATAATCACTCCTAATCTTTTTTTTTTTTTTTTAATTTATTTGACACAGAGAGAGAGATTACAAGTAGGCAGAGAGGCAGGCAGAGAGACAGGGAGAGGAGGAAGTAGGCTCCCTGCTGAGCAGAGAGCCTGACGCGGGCCTCGATCCCAGGACGCTGAGATCATGACCTGAGCCGAAAGCAGAGGCCTCAACCCACTGAGCCACCCAGGCGCCCAATCACTCCTAATCTTAACCTGCAATAAAAACGATTATAATTGTAACTTACCTCCTTCACTTTTTTCTGTTTATTATTTACATAGCTGAGCACATGCTATATAAATAATTTTCCATTGTGATTTTTCATTTAACTTTTCTTAGAATTCTATAACGTTTTAACATACTTGGTGAAAATCATGTTTAATAGTTACTATCTTTCATGCAATAATTTTGACACAATGCTGTCTCAATTATAATTTTTCAGGTCTATGGTCCTATTTCACCTAAATCCCCTAATTTGAATCAATAGAATTCATATCCTTTCAAACTTAAAAATCTCTTTTGTCTCTCTTGGATCAAATACAAGGCAACCTCTAAGAATCAAATACAACCAGGATGCCTAGGTGGCTCAGTCAGTTAAGTGTCTGCCTTGGGTTCAGGTGATGATCCCAGTGTCCTGGGACTGAGTCCCGTGTTGGGCTCCTCGCTTAGTAGGGAGCCTGTTTCTCCCTCTGCCTGTTGCTCCTCTTGCTTGTGCTCTCTTTCTCTGACAAATAAATAAGTAAATTTAAAAAAAAAATTTTAAAGAATCAAATAAATATAACCTAAAACTAGAAAATATCTTTTAAAAATATCGTTCTTCTAAGAAATAAAAAAAACTTAAACATCGGAAAGACTCTTAAACCAAATATAGCTTTTAGAGCTTAAAGACCAGGTCTAAATTCTTTGTTTTACTTTTAGCTACCTGATCAATTTACTTCCAAATTCTATCACATTCCTACTTCTCTTAAAAAAAAAAAATTAAAGGAAAGGAGGAAATGGCCACTGTGTACAGGTCTCATTGGCATGCACTAATGTGTTAAATTTTTCATTCTTCTACACTGGTAAGAGTTTCTAGCCACAAAATTGTCTCTCTGAGACCTCAAATGAGGTATTAAAATTCGGCTTCTCTCAAAAGTGGGAGAAAAATTTAGTTTCACTTTAAACCCAAATGAATCAGAATAGCCTACTCTTTTCCAAACTAGATACTTTGCTGTTGATATTTTACTGTTTGAGACCTTAAGTAGTTTTCCACCCACAGGCACTACTCATTTTCCAGAAAATTTGAATTGATATAAATTTCACTAGAGACTATCACATATAATAAAATAAAAACATATTACAATTACTTCCTTTCCATAGTCTATTAATTTGGTAATCCTATCAAAAAGCTATTAAATTCCATCTGTCACAATTTTTTTTATAAACCAATTCTATTTATTGTTCATGATTTTGTTTCCTTTGAGAGGTTTTTACAGGTTCTTCTTTTTAATAGTTGTCCCATTATTGAAGGATTTAAGTTACACTCACTGAACCATAATTACCATGATAGCAGTTCTTTCTACCCTGGAAAATTGATACAATGTTGGCATTCAATTCTGTCATTTCCCAGTTCTCAGTAAATTTTCATAAATAACCATCAGCAGAAGTTCAGTAAGTTTTTCAACAAAATCCATTAACACCTTAGATGGTAGATCATTCAGACCTTGCACGCTTATTTTGCCCAAGTGTACCCTTACCTGTTTTTAATCAACAGCTATTTTTGAAAGTATTATGTTATACTGAAATCTTAGAATAAGAATAATCATTTTGTGTAAAGTAATTTCTTTGTGTGAAATAGAATTCTCATGTTTGTACTGTACAGTAAGAGTGGCTGTATTCTGAGGAGATACATAGGTAGGCTTATAACAAATAGCTTGAGGTTTGTGTTTCGAGAGTATCTCCTCCCTGGCTTTGAGGGTTCCATGTTATACCTTTCCCTCTTTGTTGTATGGTTGACATTCTGTTATGCCACCAAAACACCTTTAGTTTCTGAATATGAAAATGAATCACATTTATCTGAATACATAGTGGGCATTTTAGTAGGTTGGATAGCAACCCCCAAAGGAGAGAAGCTCACGACCTTACCTCCAAAATCTATAAGGTGATCTTGTTTGGAAAATGTATGTTTGCAGATATTAGTAAGTTAAGGATCTCAGGATGAGATTCTTATTTAAGAGTCCGTATAAGAGAAAGGAGGAGGGTAGAGAGAAGACATAAGACAGGAATACAGAGAGGGCAAGATCCTGTAAATATTTAGGAAGAGATTAGAGTTATGCTGGTATAAACCAAGGAATGCCAAGAATTGCTAGCCACCAAAAGCTGGCAGAGAGACATGGAATGATACTCCTTCTGAGCCTCTGTCCCAATCTCTGACGAGACTGAGAAAACAATCTGGGACATTTCTCTGGGACAGAGAAAACCAATCTTGTCGATATTTTGATCTGAATTTCTAGCCTCCAAAACTTGGAGAGAGTACATTTCTGTTTTTTTTAAGCTAACCATTTTGAGGTAAATTCTTACAACAGCCATAGTAAACTAGTACATATCCTTTGGGACGAAATGATAAAAACTAGTCAATAATACTTAAATAAACAAGTCTATTTTTTAATCAATTTGCATTCGAGAAGAAGTGTGGGGTTATCTTTTAGCTAGGATCTTTATAAAGCTGATATTGTTTGTGATGATAGTTTTTAATTTCCATTTTTTTTCAGAGTCCTACTCTTTTACCTACAATCCAACAGATTCACACTATAGGGTATATTGGAAAGGTGGAGCTTTCCCCAGAACTGGCTAACAGTATTGGTGCTCAGAGCCTATTACTTTAGCCATAGAAAAACAGGATTAGTGAAGGATTTGAGAGTTCAGCTATTTGTTCCCCTCACTAGCTATCATCACAATTCTGATCCTTACTCCACAGACTTTAAGAGGGGTTGACTGTAAATGAATACTTGCAAAACTTTAAACGTTGGGGGAGAAAAGAGCGAAGGCCTCAGTTGACTGTAATTGCTCTATGAAGAAACTAAAATATTCATAGGTCATAAGTTGCACATGTTTTACCGCAAAGTAATAAAGTAACTCATCTAAAACTATATTTCTGGGGCGCCTGGTGGCTCAGTTGTTAAGCGTCTGCCTTCAGCTCAGGTCATGATCCCAGGGTCCTGGGGTCAAGCCCCGCATCGGGCTCCCTGCTCTGTGGGAAAGCCTGCTTCTCCCTCTCCCACTCCTCCTGCTGGTGTTCCCTCTCTCTCCATATCTCTCTCTGTCAAATAAATACATAAAATCTTAAAAAAAAAACCGCAAAAACAAAAAAACTCTATTTCTATGTCTTTAAAACATGGTGGATATAACCCAGAGCTCTTGCTTTACCACAGTTCATTTGGAGTACCATTAACAGATAAAGTCATCTAACTGGCTTCCAAGCCAAGGCACTTCCTCTGAGCAATAGTTTTCTCTTCTCCCTTATGGGTAAGAATCTAGAAAATCATGTTGAAACTAGTATAGAATATTAAGTAGACCAAAAATTTTAACATTCAGGGACAGCAAAAGCACAAAGAAACATCCAGATAAAGAATGGAGTGGAAAGGGGAGATGGAAGATCTCAATGAGAACAAAAGGAATCAATTTTATTTTATGTATTTATTATTATTTTTAGGGAGGGGGAGGGAAAGGGAGAGAGAATCTTAACCAGACTCCACACCCAGCATGGAGCCCAACTTGGGGCTTGACCTCAGGACCCTGAGATCATGACCTGAACCAAAATCTAGAGTCGGACACAACCAACTGAGCCACCCCCAAGGAATCTATTTTAAAGTGATTTGTGATGGAAAACTAATTGTTGTGGACAAGACATAAGACCGCCATTCATCAATAGGTTAAATGAAGAGAACAGAAGAAAACATCTACAGATGTGGAATAAAAACTCCAGACATAAGTTCATAAAGTAGAAATCTCTACCACCATGACGTATCAAATATACTAAAAATGAAGATATAGAAAAACAAAACACCATAAGGCTATAACTGGAATTAGGTTTAGGTAGGTAACAGAGAACCTAAAACAACAGTACTTTGAGCAAAATAAAAATCTGTATTATATATATATTTTTTTAAATATGGTTGATCAATCCAGCCCTAGTATGTTACTTTGTTCCACTAAGTTTTGAGACCCACACATTTCCTGTGGTATTCAACTCCACTATCATAAAGGAGTGACCCACATTTCTTATGACCCAAGATGAAATTTGGATGATAAAATGATCAGCAATATTATTATATTCCAAGTTATAAAGTGGAAAATTTGAGGAAAATAGGCCAATAATGCCTGACATCTATCTCTTCAGGAAGTTCCTCATAATTAATGGAGGATATGCTTATATCCCATTGGCCAGAATTTCATCAGATAGCTGCGTGGAGGCTGAACTTACCGACTTTATTCTAAGCAACAATGGCCTATCAAAAAGTTATAGTATAGGGGCACCTGGATGGCTCAATCAGGTAAGCATCTGATTTTGGCTCAGATTATGATCCTGGATTCCTGGGATTTAGCCCCATGTCAGGCTCCCTGCTCAGCAAGAAGCCTGCTTCTTTCTCTCCCTCTGTCCCTCCTCCCTACTCATGTTCTCTCTCATGTGCACACACTCGCTCTCTCTCTCAAATAAGCAAATAAAATATATTTTAAAAGTTACAGAAGGGATAAATGAGCAGATAGTAGTGTCTGACATATATATAAATCCTGAAATAAGAAAATATAATTTCAACTATCACATATATATTAAATTGACTATACATTTATCAAAAAATTAAATAGTCTCTCCAAAACAGAAATAGTATTCTAAATTATATTCAATACCATTAACACTTAATATCAAGTGATAGAAAGCAAAAAATCTTCTCCAATTTTAAGAGTAAAGAAAAATTATAACTGCAGTAATGAAAACCTATCTCTGAGCAGTTAAAGCAGAGATCAATGAAAAAAAATTATAGCCTTTAATATTTACATTGTAAACAGTAAGTGATGAGAGAAAATTAAATAGTAATGTTTAGAGCAAAGAGAGAGCTGAACTGGCTATATTAATAGAAGACAAATTAGATTTTAGAACAAAGGAAATTAAATAGGACAAGGAGAAACATTGCATAATGGTAAAAAAGAAAAACAATCTGTTCTTCAAAAATAGGTTACAATGTCAAATGTGTATCCACCTAATAACAGAACTCAAAATACATGAAGCATAAATTAAAAGAATGGAAGAGAGAAATGGAAAAATCTATAATTACAGCTGGAGAGGTCAACATTTCTCTTCCCATAAACAAGAAGAGTAAATTGAAAATTAGCAAAAATATAAAACTGAGCAGCATCCACTAGTAAGATTTAATTGACATTTATAGAACATCCAACTAATAGCAAAATACACATTTTTTTTCCAATTGCACATGAGACATCTACCAAAATAGACCACATTTTGGGTCATAAACTTTAAGTATAAAAAACTTGACATCATACAAAGTATTTTTTGAGTATATGATACTAACCTAGAAATCAGTCATAAAAAGATAACAGAAATCTGAAAATATTTGGAAATTAAGCAACATATATCTAAATAATCTATAGGTCAATGTGAAAAGTCTCATAAATTATTAGAAAATATTTTTAACTAAACAAATATGGAAGCAAAGTATGCCAAAATTTGTGGGATACTAATAAAGCAGTAAATAGGAAGAGTTTGACAGCAACAAAGCTTCTATTAGAAAATAAAGGAGTGGAGGAAATGGGAATATATTGGTCAAAGGGTACAAAGTTACACAAGATGAATAAACCCTGGAGATCTATTTTATAGCATGGTGATTATAGTTAGCAATATTGTATACTTTCAGTTTGATAGGAATATCAATATTTAGTAGTTTCACTACAAGAAAAAAAGAGGTAACTCAGGTGATACCTTAACAAGTTTAATAATGGTAATCATTTCACAATGTATACAATTATCAAAATATCCAGTTGTACTACTTAAATATATACCATTTCTTTTTTTAAAAAGATTTTATTTATTTATTTGACAGAGAGATTACAAGTAGGCAGAGAGAGAGGAGGAAGCAGGCTCCCTGCTGAGCAGGCAGCCAGACACCACGGGGCTCGATCCCAGGACCCTGAGATCATGACCTGAGCTGAAGGCAGAGGCTTTAACCCACTGAGCCACCCAGGTGCCCCCAATATATACCATTTCTATTTGTTAAATTTTACCACAATAAAGCTGAGGAAGGGGGAAGTTTTCAAAGAAATAATCTTATTTTTTTCTTTTAAGTTTTTATTTAAGTTCCAGCTCATTAACATATAGTGTAACACTAATTTCAAGTGTAGAATTTAGTGATTCATCATTGCATATAACACCCAGTGCTCATGGCAAGTGCCCTCCATAATACCCATCACCAATTTAACCCATTCTCCCACCCACCTTCCCTCCAATAACCCTCAGTTTGTTCCCAATTGTTAAGGGGTCACATGGGTGCCTCAGTCATTAAGCATCTGCCTTGGGCTCAGGTCATGATCCCAGGGTCCTGGGATCGAGCCCCACATCAGGCTCCCTGTTCTAGCTCTGTGAAAAACACTGGTGGTATTTTGATACAGACTGCATTAACCGTGTGGATTGTTTCAGGTAGTATAGACATTTTAACAATATTTGTTCCTCCAATCCAAGAGAATAGAACGTTTTTCCATTTCTTTGGGTCATCTTCATTTTCTTTCACAAATGTTCTATAGTTTTCAGAAAACAGAGCTTTTACCTCTTTGGTTAGGTTTATTATTGGGTATCTTATGGGTTTTGGTAAATGAATTGGTTTCTTGATTTCTCCTTCTGCTGCCTCATTACTGGTGTATAGAAATGCAACAGGTTTCTGTACAATGATTTTGCATCCTGCACCTTCACTGAGTTCATGTATCGGTTTTAGCAATTTTTTTGGTGGAGTCTTGTGGGTTTTCTATATAGAGTATCATGTATCACTGCAAACAGTGAAAGTTTTACTTCTTCCTTGTTGATTTGGATGCCTTTTATTTCTTTTTGTTGTCTAATTGCTGAGGCTAGGACTTCCAGCACCATGTTAAAATAACACTGGTGAGAATGGATATCCCTGACTTACTTCTACCATAAAGGAAAAGCTCTTGGTTCTTCCCCATTGAGGATGATATTAGCTGTGGGTTTTTCACATATGGCCTTTATGATGTTGAAGTATGTTCCCTCTATCCCTACTTCGTTGAGGGTTTTTATCAAGAATGGGTGCTGTATATCGTCAAATGCTTTTTCTGTATCTATTGGGAGGATACTGTGCTTATCCTTTCTTTTATGAATGTGGTGTATCACACTGATTGATTTCCAAATATTGAATCACCTCTGCATCCCAGGAATAAGCTCACTTGATTATGATGAAGGATTCTTCTAATGTACTGTTGGACTTGATTTACTAGTACCCTGTTGAGAATTTTTGCATCCATTTTCATCAGGGATATTGGCTTGTCATTCTCTTTTTTAGTGGAGTCTTTGTCTGGTTTTGGAATCAGAATAATGCTGGTCTCATAGAATAAGTTTGTAAGTTCTCCTTCCATTTTTATTTTTTATAATAGTTTGAGCAGAACAGGTATTAACTCTTTTTTTAATGTTTGGTAAAATTCCCCTGTGAAGCCATCTGGCCCTGGACTTCTGTTTATTAGGATATTTTTGATTACTGATTCAATTTCTTTGCTGTTATTGGTCTGTCCAAGTTTTCTATTAAGATATAGAGGTTGGTCGTTTATATGTTTCTAGGAATTTATCTGTTTCTTCCAGATTATCCAATTTGTTGGCATATAATTCTTCATAATATTCTCTTATAATTGTATTTCCATGGTGTTGGTTTTTATTTCTCCTCTCTCATTTGTGATTTTATTGACTTGAGTCCTTTCTTTTTTTCTTTTTGATAAGTCTGACTAGTGGTTTATCCATTTTATTAATTTTTTCAAAGAACTAGTTCCTGATTACATTGATCTGATTTTTTCTTTGTTTCTTTATCATTTATTTCTGCTCTAATATTTATTATTCTCCTCCTGCTGGCTTTAGGCTTCATTTGTTCTTCTTTTTCTAGCTCCTTTAGGTTGCTCCTGTAGATTAGGTTGTTCGAGACTTTTCTTGCTTCTTGAGGTAGATCTGTATTAATATATACTTCTCTCTTGTGACCACTTTTGCTATATCCCAAAGGTTTTAGACAGTTGTGCTTTCATATTAATTTGCTTCCATGTATTCTCTTTTATTTCTTCATTAATTTCCTAGTTGACCTATTCATTCTTTAGTAGGCTATTCTTTAACCTCCACGTGCTTATGATCTTTCCAAATTCTTTCCTGTGGTTGAATTCAAGTTTCCTAGCATTGTGGTTGGAAAATACACATGATACGATCTTAATCTTTTTGTACTTGTTGAGGCCTGATTTGTGGCCCAGTATGAGATCTGTTCTGGAAAGTGTTCCATGCACCCCCGAAAAGAAAGTATACTTTGCTTCTTTAGATAAAATGTTCATGGGCACCTGGGTGGCTCAGTGGGTTAAAGCCTCTGCCTTCGGCTCAGGTCATGATCTCAGGGTCCTGGGATCAAGGCCCACATCGGGCTCTCTGCTCAGCAGGGAGCCTGCTTCCTCCTCTCTCTCTGCCTGCCTCTCTGCCTGCTTGTAATCTCTGTCAAATAAATAAATAAAATCTTTTTAAAAAATGTTCACAATATATCTGTTAAGTCCATCCTGTTTATTCAAAGCCATTGCCTCCTTACTGCTTTTTGCTTAGATGATCTGTCCATTGCTGTAAGTGGGAAGTCCCCTACTATTATTACTGTATTCTTACCAATGAGTTCCTTTATGTTATTGTTTTATATTTTTGGTGCTCCCATTTTGGGGTGGAAATATTTACAACTGTTAGGTCTTCTTGTTGGATAGACCTCTTTATTATGATATAGTGCCCTTCTTCATCTCTTGTTACAGTTTTTGGTTTAAAATCTAGTTTGTCTGAATATCGCTACTTTAGCTTTCTTTTCATGTCCATTTGCATGATAAATGTTTCATTATCCACTAACCTTCAATCTGCAGGTGTCATTGAGTCTAAAGAGCGTCTCTTCTAGTCACCCTATAGATGGGACTTTTTAATCCATTCTGACACCCTATGTCATTTGATTGGAGTGATCAGGCCATTCATATTCAGAATAATTACTGATAGCTACGTATTTAGTACCATTTTATTATTTGTTTTGTCATTGTTTCTGGAGATTTTCTCTGTTGCTTTCTAATCCTTGTCACTTTTGATCTTTCCTTCCCACTCACAGTCCCTTTAATATTTCTTGCAGGGCTGGTTTAATGGTCACAAACTCTTTTAGTTTTTGTCTGGGAAACTATCTCTCCTTCTATTCTGAATGATAACTTTGTGGGTAGAGTATTCTTGGCTACAGATTTTTCCCATTCAGCACATTGACTATATCAGGTCACTTTCTTCTGGCTTGCCAAGTTCCAATGGAGAGATTTGCTGTTAGTCTTATGGGTATTCCCTTGTAAATTAGGAACATCTTTTGTCTTAATGCTTTTAGGACTTTTTCTTTACCATTATTATTGCAAATTTAACTACATTACATCTTGGTGTTGACCTGCTTTTGTTGATTTTGATGGGAGTTCTCTGTGCCTCCTGGATTTAGATCTCTCTTTCCTTCCCGAGATTAGGGAAGTTTTCAGTTCTTATTTCCTCAAATAAGCCTTCTACCCCCTTTTCTCTTTTCTTCTGGGACTCCTACAATATGAATGTTATTACAATTTAAGAATGTAATAAGTCTACTCTTATGATCTATCATACTTTCTCTTTTGTTTAGTTTCATTACTGTCCATAATTCTATCTTCTGTGTCACTTATTCATTCCTCTGCTTCTTC
Organism: Ailurus styani; assembly: GCA_002007465.1. NCBI lineage: Eukaryota > Metazoa > Chordata > Mammalia > Carnivora > Ailuridae > Ailurus > Ailurus styani. The sequence continues at coordinate 128,720 of LNAC01000271.1, read as the reverse complement.
CACCCTTGTAGTCATTATATCAGGTCAGTTTCTAATCTCAGTTATTTTATTTTTCAGTTACTGATTATATATTTCAGCTCTTTTATCTCTGCAGAAAGGGTCTCCCTGATGTCTTCCATGCTTTTCTTAATCCTAGTGAGTATCCTTATGATTGTTGCTTTAAAATCTGCATCAGGCATATTACTTCTACCTGTTTTGATTAGATCTCTGGCCATGACCTTTTTTTGTTCTTTCTTTGGGAGTAAATTCTTCTGCCATTGCATTTTGTCTAGATCTCTTTCTTCTTTGTGTGTTAGAAAATCCTATTATGTTTTCTGCTCCTGAGAGTAACAGCTTTATGAAGAAGATGTCATATAATGTCCAGGGTCTGGTACTACATGAAGTCTCTGGTCTATGCTACATGCACTCTACTGCTGTGTTTTGGCTGCTCTGTCCTTCAGGTCAGTCCTCTGAAGAGGTTTTCCTTGCCTGCAGTGGTCAGTGTTTGGACCTTAGCCACAGTGTGTTGAATTGTAACCAGATGTGTTCTGGTCTGCTTATTAAAAGATACCTGATGCTATTTCCACTAGAACTAATGCTTTGCAGAACTCTATGATCAGTAGATGCGGTGTGTCCAGGAGTTTGTGCTGGTCTTCTGGGGAAAGGGCCCAGCACATTGTACTTAGGCACACTTGCCCAAGAAAAGCAGTACCAGTGGAGCACAGGGGGCAGTACTCGTTGAAAGCAGGTTAGGCGGTTAGTGTTGGCACTGTGCTGTTTATTTAAGTTGGCTTTTGCTGAGAGGTGGGGGAGGGAAATGGTACCAGCCATCTCCTTTGTTCCTGGAGAGGGGAGTCCAAGCTTGCTGCTCTCAGAAAACCCTCTCAGAAGAGCAAATAATTTCCCCTTGTGCACTCTAGGCATTTTTCAGATCACTGTTTTCACACCATCTCCAGGTTGTTTGTCTGCCTGAAGCAGCAAAGAGTACTTTGGGCTCTATCTTACCCAGGCTGGCTGAGTTTTAAAACTCCAAACTTTAGCAACCTAGTATGGCAAGGACCTGCACTGATTTTCTGGGGGAAGGTCTCACCATGCTGGAAATGATGCAGGTTTAACCCAGAAGGGCAGGCATACCAGTGCACAGGGGTGTGGAATTCGGAGCAAAGCAGACTAAACAGCCAGTGTCTGGGTTAGCTGCCCTCAGCAGATGTCTCTGTGCCTATCAAAGCAATAATCTCAGATTTTATCTTAAAAAATAAGAAAAAAGCAGAGCAAAATGAATTCAAAGCAAGGAGAATAAAACAATGAAGTATAGAAATTAACAAAATTGATAAATGAAATACAGATTCTTGAAAAGACCAATAAAATTGATAAATCTCAAGCAAGACTAACTGAAGAAAAAATACAAATTATTCATATTAGGACTGAAAGGAGACTACTACTAGAGAGCCTAAAAATACTAAAAACATAATGAAAGAATACTAAAAGAACTCTGTACACTTGGTGATTTAGATGAAGGAGTCCAATGCCTTGAAAGCCACAAACTGTCCAAAATCACTCAAGATACCCTAGATAACCTGAATTCTCCTGTAATTGTTAAATATATTAAAATGATGGCTAAAATCCTTCTAAAATAGGAATCCTCAGCCCCAGACAGTTTCACTGGTGAATTCTACCAATCGCTAAATAAGAAATATCAGTTCTACATGAACTTTCCCAACCAGTTTTAAACAAGAAAATACTACCAACTCATAAAATGAGGCCAAAATTAATGATACCAAAACCACTCAAAAATATACAATAAAATAATGCTACAGGAGAATATATCTTATGAAAAGATGCCAAAGTCCTCAACTTAATATAAGTGAATCAAATTTAGCAACATATAAATACAACTGACAATCAAGTAGAGTTTATCTAAGTAAGCAAGACTGATTCGACCTTCAAAAATCAATGCAACCTAATGGAATATTACTCAGTCATCAGAAAGGACAAATACTGTTTACATCGACATGGATGGAACTGGAAGGTATTACACTGAGTGAAATAAGTCAATCAGAGAAAGACAATTATCATATGGTTTCACTCATATGTGGAATATAAGAAATATCACAGAGGATCACAGGGGAAGGGAGGGAAAATGCAATGGAAAGAAATCAGAGAGGGAGACACACCATGAGAAACTCTTAACTATAGCAAACAAACTAAGGGTTGCCGGAGAGGAGGTAGGTAGGGGTATGGGATATTTGGGTGATGAGCATTAAGAAGGGCACATGATATGATGAGCAATGCGTGTTATATGCAACTGATGAATTATTAGACTCTACATTTGAAACTAATGATATTGGGTAGCTGAATTTAAATTTTAAAAATCAATGAAATCTATCACATTAATAGTCTAAAAGGAGAAAAACTATATAGTCCCATCAGCCTGTGATAAAAACAAAGCTTTTGACAATTCAACATCTGTGATAAAAAATTTCGACAAACTGTAATTCCTAAAAAAACAAATGATCAAGAACATTTATGGAAAACAAACCTTACAGCTAGCATTGTCCTTGGTTGTAAAAGACTTAACATTTTTCTCCTATTATCAGTATCAAGGCAAGGTTGTACATTCTTACTATTACTAATCAACCTTCTACAAGAAGTTCCAGCCTAACAGCAAGTCGAGAGAGAAATAAAAGGAATACAAATAGGAAAAAAATAGGTTTCCCTATTCACAGATGACATTGTCTACCTAGAAAATTTCAACAAATCTACCAAAAAGAAACTTCCAGAACTAATCTGAATTTAGCAAAGTCACAAGATGAAAGTTCAACACAATTAATCATATCTCTACATACTATTAATATATGATTATATACTGATATAATTTCATTTAAATAATCTTATTTAAAATAATTTCAAAATATTTTGTTATAAATGTAAGAAAACATGTATAGGATCTATGTGCTGGAAACCACAAAATGCTGATAAAAGAAAAAAATGATCAAAATAAAAGGATATACTACGTTGGTAGATTTGAAGATTCAATGAAGTTCAGAATCTGGCAGAAATCTACAAATAAGTCTGGATAACTGAAACTTAGTTTTTCATATTCTCCTTTCTACCTTCGGTCCAAATTTAAGTCCTGATTATACCAAAAGGGCAAGAGAAAAAGAAGAGTCAGCCTCAGTAAAATATTCTGCAACTGCTTGTGATCACTGACAAATGTAAAATGGTTGCCCTTGGTTGGATAAAGTCAAGTTAAGAGCTTTGGAAGCACTTGTGAAACAAGAAAATCAATAGTTTTGTGTATTTAATGTCTCCTCTGCAAGCAGAGTCACAGAAGAAAAACAATACCACTTTGTATGTAGTGTTCTACAGGAGATAAATCCTTTCAAATGATCTAGTTGGAGGTATACATTACCTGAGAATTGGCAATTTAGCACGAGCTGATAAATCATTTCACTTAACCTAAAAACATGTAGAGAAGATGTGATAAAACGACACCCAATGTACACTCTCTTGACGTGCATATTTTACTTGGATGACTGATGGCTTTTTTCACTCCTTCTCTGTACCATAAATTTAATGTACTATTTCAGATATGGGAAGCAATTTTTTTTTTTACTCACAATTCAACCACACTGAAAATATTAAATGTCAACAAGTTTTGTTCATGGTGGTTTTCATTTGGTATCGTAAATGCATTTCCGTGGTGGTTGTCCCACACCCAAGTGGAATGTCCCCACACATTCACTCTTCAACATGCAAGCATAGACCAAAATACATTTGCAAGTAAGAATAATTCACAAACCCTTATATAGCCTCCCTTTACAATAAAATTCACACTTATTATGCCCTTTACATTCCGACCCTTGCTATCTTAATTTAGGTCTTACATGCTCCTGTCTTATCCTAATACTAGCCCTTTAAGATATGTTCCCACTCTATTCTTTCCCAACTCCAGGGCAACTTATATATAAATGCTAGATTTTTTAAAACACTGTTCTATTAATAGTTTTTTCTTCAAATTTGTGGTTCTTTACTATTCCTTTAATCAATCGACACCAATGCATACATTCAAAACCCCCTGTAATCTGGCCCAAGTCTGTCCCGTACATACACATACTCTAAACTCAGCCATACTGTTTTTCATTTCCTGAACATATTTGATTCATTTTCATAAGTTTCTGCTATACATAAAGTTTTCTCCCTTCTAATTTAATCTGTTATCAATTTAAATGTTTCCATTCATTAAGGCAAATTTCAAATGCACCTTCCCCACGGAGCCTTCTCTCATCATTTCACAGATACAGTTGATCTTCCAGGTCTTACCACTTACGTAATATTTTCCATTCAAGTTCTGTGGTAACTACTGGCCAAACACTGAACAGAATCAAATTCTTGCCCATTTTCTATCCCTTAGTGATTACAAAGGTCATAGTCTCCTTTCTAGAACCAAGGGCTGCTTGGTCTATATTTGGTATACAGAAGTATTCAATAAACATGTGGAGAGATGGAATATGAAATCAGCCATGATCTACCCAGATTTGTAATACCTCTGATTTCTTTCCTAACACATAAAATACTTAAATCTAATTTAAACTGATATTAAGTGAAGAGCAGTCCCTAAAGACAACAGTCTCCTGGCCTCAACACTCATGAGGGGTGTGGTGCACAATAACAGACAGACATTACATAAAATGAGTGAGGAGAGTTAGAGAGGGTAGAATGTTAACCCATGAAGGAACATAACAGCAGAAGTAAGCCTTCAATTCTAAGAATGGCCCATAAAGGGAGTAAACTAAAAATGGCAGTTGCGCATTTGAAACAAATGGTCTTCCCCAGATAGTAGGAAATAGGAATTTAAAGAGAGCTAATGTTTAGCAACTTCCAACCATATGCTATGCACTTATATCCATTATTTTATTTGGTCTCCATGGAATATACATATCATTACTGTCCTTGTATAGAGACAAGTAGTGATGCTGATATACTTTTTAAAGCACATGCTGTTAGAAATGATATAACAAGGATTTGCAATCAGTTCTGACTGGTATTAATTCTATGCTCATTTCAGTACATGTTGATCTAGCAGAAGTTATTTTTCCAGGATAGTTTAAGACATGACCAAATTGTGGCACATTAAGATTAGGAGGGGCTTACTGTGTAGACATTAATAGCTGGTGATAGTACTTTGAGTCCAGATTCTGCATCATCATTCTTTACATAGTAATAGGATAGGCCACTAAAAGTAAGTGTTCTTGGTGCGCCTGGATGGCTCAGTCAGTTGAGCATCCGGCTCTCGGTGTCAGCTCTAGTCATAATCTCATGGGTTGTGGGATTAAGCCCCACCTAGGGTTCCAGGCTGAGCGGGCATCTACTTGAAGATTCTTTCCCTCTGCTCCTCTTCCCACTCACACACAGGCTCTCTCCGTCAAATAAATGAATCTTTAAAAAGCAATGACAACAACAAAATAGTAAGAGTTCTTTGTGTAAGTTAAACTTATGGGACATTCCTTACACCAGTGACTTTTCTAGCAGCAATGAAATGAGCACTGTGATCACAGAGATTCTCTGACCTGGAAATTACGTCACCAATAACAACAACCAGCTAGCCTAATGAAAATTCAAACTCATTTATTCTTAAATAATGTTTTTTAAACATAGACATCTGTAGAAATCCTTTACGGAGGCAATTTTTTTTCTTACATACGCACCTTACAACTAGTTCCCTACAAAACTCATTATGAGAATTTACAATAATCACTATTACTCAGCACATTATAAGGGCTGAGCACTGGACCTGACTTTTAAAATATATCATCCCTAATTAAGTCTGGTTACAACATCTGAGGCTCCCTCATGTCCAGATCATCAGGGTTCATATGACAGATCACTGTGACCACAAAAGTATTCCATCCTCCCCAGTCTGTTTCTTCAAATAGCTTCTCCAAAACCACCACAAGTGTTTGAAGAGGACCTTTCCAAATAGAGAATACCCTGCGGTCAAAGCTACATGCGGTCCGGTGAAATTCCCATATGGTTTCCTTGAGTCCATTTGTAAGAAATCAAAGCAGCAGCAGCCCCATGACCACCTGTACAGGTACTTGAATTAGCTAAGGCACCATCCCTGTATAGTTATTTGGCAATTACAGTATGGTAATTAAAAACTGGAAAAAAAAAACTGGGTCTATTAGTTGACTAATCAGTTTCTCCTTTATCTTTCTTTTCTTTGGGGTATAAAAGAAATTTATCAAATTTATCAAATCACTTTGCTTAAAATATTTCCATGTATTGCTTGCTTCCTTAGAATATCTAAATACAAACTGTCAGGGTGCCTGGGTTGGCTCAGTCAGTAAGGTATCTGCCTTTACCTTAGATCACGATCCCAGGGTCCTGAGATCAAGCCCTGCATCAGGCTCCCTGCTGCTTCTCCCTCTCCCTCTGCCTTTCCCTCTCCCTCTGCCTTTCCCTCTGCTTGTCTCTCTCTCTGTCAAATAAATAAATAAAATCTTTAAAAGAAATGAAATACAAAAATAAAATACAAAATGTCTTCCTGATCTAGCATCAGTCTACTTCTTCCAGCTTATCTTCGCCATTCTGCCCACTGTTAACACTGTCCTCACTTTGTTATTCAATCTCTGCAGCTATCACTCTCACTGTTGCATCTTCACTTCTTAGTCTCTCCACTTAGAATACTCTCTCCTCATTGCTTCTCAAGGCTGACTTTGTCTTCCTCTGGTAGGTCAGATCAAATGACACCAGCATGCCTAATGATGGCTCGGCCTTACCACCCTGCTTTCTGCCTTCAGAGACTGCATCACAATGTCTATTAGGTTTTTATCCCAGCTTACTGCATTTCTCACCATACTAACATTGTATGTCTCTCACAATAGAATTCTCTTTGATTACATCATTAAATATTTATTGAGCACCTCTTATGTGTCAGGCACTGTTCTAAGCATCGGACATGTGGAAGGAGACACGAAGTCCTTGCTTCTAAGTTTGTATCATGGGGGACGGGGCTGGTAGTGAAATAAACAAACAGAATGCAATCAATTCTCATTATTAAGCAGCAGTTACATTCTGTAAAGTCACCACAATGAATTAATGAATACTGAACCACTGTTCCTAAGGGAAAAGAGGTTAGGTACCTGCAAAACTGATCACAACATTTTCATCAAGCAATCAATACATAACCTTGCTTTATGTATGTTTCTATTTAGAAATACCTTATTTAATATATATTATTCATTCATTAAGACTGAACTCAGGGCCAGCAACACTAACTTATGCCTAAACAAAGCTTATCTAATACAGATATTTCTCTTTGTGGAACACTAGAGACACTTGAGCAGTTTTAAACTGCGAACTCACCAACAACAGACAAAAATGAGAAAAATCCGGCACGAACTGACTACAAGGACAGTTGTATACAGTTTGAGAGCTGAAGTAAGAAAGCAGAGCATCCGTTGTCTGACCTCAGCTAGGACATGCGAGCATCGGGCACTCCAATTTTTCACCACTTGGCACATGTCTGTGAATGGCCATGAAAACGCTGCAAGCATTGATTTGAGGATTACAAATCCATTTTATCAAGTAGGAGAATTCACAAATATATCATCTGTGAATAATGGAACATCTATAATTACAGATGATTGCAAGGATGAGAAATACTAAGAAAAATTTAAAGGCAGAGTAAGGAGAATGAATGTGTTAGTCCAGATGGCTTGGTCAGGGAAGGTCACTCAGAGGAAGTAAAATTTCAACAGTTAAATAAAATGAGAGAGAAATTGTGCAGGTACTTGTGGGGAAGAACATACCAAACAAAGTGTAAAATCTGGGGGCGATGTGCTTGGAGTTGGAGGGACAGAGAAGCAGCAGACGCTGTAACAGTTTGGAGTGAAGGGGTGAAAGCAAGCCATGTATGAGATCATTACTGGGTCTCCATTACCTAGAATAAGACGGAAAATCACAAGAGAGTTTTGACCACAATTATATCAAATTCTAAATGTTTTTTTAATTGTCCTTGCTGACTGCTCTATGGAAAATAGACTCCAAGGGTCAACACTGGAAGGTGAGGCCAACTGGGAGTAAGTACAATATTCCAGATAAGAAAACTTGATGGCTTAATGTAACCTAAGAGTAGAAATAATACTTAGAAGCCACGGAACTGGAAATATGTTTCAGGTCTCCCATTAATAGAATATATTCTAGATTGGATTTGGGGAAGTACAGTGAGATGGAATGAGGAAAAGAAGGAGGGAGAAGGATGACAGAGGACTGGAAGATTTTCAGCCAGATCAACCAGTATGAAGTTAGCATTCTGTGAATGGAGAAGGGAAGAGGAAGAGTAGACTGGGAGAGATGTGGATGGTAAGAGGAAAAAAAGTTCTGTTTTTAACAGTTAAAGTACCAAATCGTCAGCACCGTGAAGATGTCATCGAGGAGATATACACCTGAAGTTTAAGAAACAGGTCCACACAAAAGATAATTTGTGAATCAATAGTTTATACTTGACATTAGTGCCTTAAGACTGAGGCAACTGACGAGGGAATGCCAAAGTGGGAGGAATGGTCAGAGGACAGAGGAAGGCAAGTTTCGAGAGGGCAGGGATCTTACCTGCTTTATGACCCTTAAAGCTATCATCATTTTCAGGGCACCTGGGTGGCTCAGTTGGTTAAGCATCTGACTCTTGATTTCAACTCAGGTCATGATCTCAGGGTTGTGAGATCAAGCCCCGTGTTCAGCTCTATGCTGGGTGTGGAGCCTGCTTACGATTCTCTCTTGGCAACCTCCCCTCCAAAACCCACCCCCCCCCGAAAAAAAACAACTGAAACACCTATCACTTTCAGTGTCTACACAAAAATACCCTCAGGAAATGATGTTGAATTACTTGAAAATACATTAATATTTTGTACCAAAAACATGATGCACAGTACATTTTTATTTTGCTTTTTCAGATATCTTATAAATATATTTTCCATGTGTCTATGGAGCCAGAGAGAATAATTCCGCAGTAGCTAAGCCCTTCGGATTAGGTTTTTGTCCCTTTTTTTTTTATTTTATTTTAACAGAATTCACATATTCTTAGGCCTCGCATATTGTTCAGAAGAAATGGTTTCTACAAACCTAGGTTGATGATTAAAGTAAAAAAGAACTGCCTCCCAAAATGTCAATCAAACAGAGGAAGTTTATTCTCCTGTTTGACTTTCCACACCCACTCTGAAACTAACAGCTTTCTGAAATAACAATGGTAATTACTGTTGTTGTTACCCATGTTGTGAGCTGGTACAGAAGCAATTTTAAAATGTTAATTCTTATGTTGGCTCATCAGCATTTCATCTTTTTTCAAAGGTTATCGTATCCTCCTAATTGAGCAGCTTTCTCAGGAGAATGAGCTCATCTGACTCATCATTAGAATACAGCCTGAGAGGCATCAAAAGGAAAAATAAAAGAGAGGAGGCAGCCCACGGCCCCGTTGCAGCCTCTTCCCCATTGCATTGTGTGTATCAGAGATTTGAAGTTTCCAAAATAAAAGTGCTATGTTAAGGATTTTGAAATCAAATTGTAATGATAAATCTTCTTGACCTTATCTCTAAATTTTCTTGGGCAGCTGCGCGCTTGTCAGCATAATCAGGACTTGTGTTTAGTAACTGCATTTCCAGTTCAGACCTTATGATTGAATTACTTGCCCTGGCCTACTCCCTTTGAAGAAAGGTCCCCCATTCAGGGCTGGGGGCTTAGTCCAAAGTTCTATTAGTTTACACATAGCAGTAGAAACACAAGTTGTTTGGTTTTTTTTTTTAAATCCAGTGTGGTTACTGAATTTGGTCCACTTACAACCTCTTAGTGAACAGTATTTTATTCTTCTATCCCTGAATCTCATGGCAAAGCACTCTCAAAATGTTTGTCAAATGAATGTATGTTTAAACTAGCTGTAACATAATCTCACTTTCACACTTCTGATTTCTCCAAGAGAGTAGCCCAGTTACCATTATCCAATAATCCCTAGTTAATCAACCATCTCTGATGAGATTATAATAACTAAGCTAATAAGGACTTGAGACAGGTGGAGATGATGACTACTTCTTACTTCAGGGAGTTCTTGAAATAGTGCCTCCACAAAAATCACTTTTCCTGATGTCAGACGGAAGATAAGATATCACCTGTGTCTTGGTAGATATCACTATCCTGAGACACAGGTGTCTCGGAATGGCACACAATTACTGTAATTCTTCAGATTCTTGAACAAATGTCAATTGAGTAGGATGTATATACTTTGATGGTCTATGTGCAAACACTTTGTCATGGACATTATCATTTCATGGTGAAGGTATCTCTAAGCTGTGGCCCTACCCTTAGTAAGGATTCCATGAAGGCCCTTTACTGCTTACAGTGAATAGAGCACCAGAAGGTCTAAAATATTAAATATGCCCTTTCGAATCAGCTAAGGATGAGTGTATTCCTCTGAGTAGGAAAGCCAAGTGGGAATGACAGACTCCAGGTAGGGCGTAAACGTGAAAGTAGACATTTACACTCAAGTGAGTTCCAAGTAAAACGAAGTTGATACATTTTTAGGTGCAGGAAATAAGCTGTGAGCTGTCTCAAAGAGAAATTTGCTAGGAGGGGAAGAAACCCAAAAACGACCTTGTCAAACTGCTCTAAATCTGAACCCTGGATGGTATTTACAGGAGCAGCAGGACCTTGTGCTGTGTTAGCCTCGCTAATTACATGACTCTTATTTTATGCTTCCTATTGTTACTTAGTATTTAAAATAATTCTTTTTGAAAATGCTAATCTCTCATGGATGCGCTAGTAGGAGGCTAAAAAAGACGCAGGGTGTGGTGATGGTAACAAAAGTGAATGAGAGGAAAACCTTGTGCCTTTTCCTCCAAGTACTTCCAAGTACCTGGGCGGCTTGTTACAAATTCCTATCACTGACCCTCCCTCCAGACCTACTAAGTCTGAATGCACGAATCAGAGAACACACAAATAATTTTTTTAAAAAAGCATCCCGGTGAGTCTCCAGATCATTAAACGTTGATCCTTACACTCGAAAGGAAGTTACTACTCAAAAGTACCACCTTCATCACCCTCTCTTTCTACCCAGCTCATTACATATTCTCCTCTGCCAAATAGTCTAGGTTCGACTTTTTCTTTACAGAGATTGTTTTTCTGAGTTTTTTTAAAGAATCTTGATTTTGCCACATTCCCATCAATATTAAGAATTCTAAACCACAAAGAAAGTACATTGGAACAACGCTTTATCTAGCCAACAGCCACCTATCTTTTGAGACCCCATACGGGTGTCGATTTCCCCTGGAGAATTCCCCTATCTCCCATCTCAATCACAATCTAAATTAGGTACCCTTCCTCCATATTCCTGGAATACTCTGTATCTACTAGGGAGACACTGTGGTAGAATCATCTATTTACATGTCTGTTTCCTAAACCAAGGATCCTCCTTATCAGATTTTGCTTTACTGGTCATTCATAGTTTTACCTCCAGCTTCTTAACCAGCACCTGGAACATGGTAAATAGTGTTGGTTGAAAATAAACCTGCATGCATGAATGAAAGCATAAAAATATGATTCTGAAAGAAACACTGGACCGAGCAAGCCTGAAGCTGCAACTTTAGGAACTAGAGCTTCAATTTCTAGTTGACACTTGAAGACATAGAATTATCTGGGAGACAGATCAGATTAATGGAGTTCCAGGACCTTGAGAAAATAAAACCTAATAGTTATCTTGCCATAGCATCTATTTCCCAAAGCAACTGAAGGGAACAACCAAACCCATTATTCTTTTTTCTCATTCCAAGATTACTAATGTCTTGGGTATTTTACCAACAATAATTGACATCCTTTTACACTAAATGGGTTTCCTATTTGCCATGAAATGTGCAGACTGGAAAATACAATTAACCAACTAACAACTACAGATTAATAAAAGGAGAAACAAAGACACTAGGGAGAGAAACTTCAAATTATTACTCTTTCACAAGGCCCCTTTATGCTCTTAGAGTATGCTACCTGGCCAAGATGGAGAGAGATTCTCCCATCAAGGTGAAACAAATGTCATGGCTATTTATATTTATATTTATATTTATATTTATATATATACTGAGGCAGTACACTTAACTACACACAGCACAGACATTTAAGAAAAACAAAGTATTTTCCCTAGTGTTAAAGGTTCTTGTTTTTTTTACATGGTATGAGGTTAGATTGTACTATGAGAGCAAATTTTCAAGGGAGTGCAACTTTCTCAGCTCACTTCCAGTGGATGGCCTCAGAGTCACCAGCTCAGACACTAATGAGCTGTAGTGTAGTTGCTTTCCCACAAATCACCAATTAAAGGTAGCCTCTCGTTGGTCTAGGTACAGCAGAAGAAAATAAAACAAGGTTCCCCAGCATCAGTCTGCTGAAATTAAGTGGGGTATAGATTGACTCATGGTAGCTTCTATGCTAAATCCATAAATAAAGAATGTCTACGGAAGATCAAGATGAGGAGAATGGCCTAAGTCAGTCATCTAGTTAAGGATTGCCCCTTCAAGACTCTAATTTTTCTGCCCTAATTTAACACTAAAAAAACCTATAACTTTATCCAGTGCATAATTTAAACATTTTCAAACTAGCTATAATGATTCTGGTTTTGCTTGACGGTTGTTTAATGGCCAAAAAACAAAGCAGAAGGGAATCTGAATTTTTTTTACATTTTAGTTTGGAGGACCAAAATTAACTTGCATACCATGAGCCCTAAAGCACGCATTCCTCTTCTGTGATTTCCCCCCTTCAACTGAAAATTTTCACTCAAGTACATAATAGGATTATGGCTCCCCATAGGAAAGCATAGGGCCAGGAAATCTCCTTTTAGTGGAGAATCTCAGGAGCACCTAGAGACCCCTTCTCTAAACTCTTCCTAACCTGATAACATGAAAATGCACGCCCTCACGTAACTACAGGTCATTAGTAGATTCAGAAACCATAGAGAGAAAGCAACATTAACCAAGCACATAAAGCACAACATACAACGTATGGTTTATCTTCTCCCAATACGGAGGCAGCTGAGTGACATAAATAGCATTATTCATAATTGCAATGTCCCATCCTTCCATAATCACTCATTTTTCATCCATTCTATAATTCTATTGCAAGCCAAAGGAAACTTCCTTTATTAATATCATTACAGGCAGTGTTTTAGAGGGCTTTCTAACTACCAAGCAAAATGTTAACATATATGATCTCATTTAATCTTCTCAAGTTATGGAACAAGAGCTATTCTCACTCTCATGCTTTACTTTCTTCATTTTATTTTTGTTCTTAATTGAAGACTACACAAATGATAAAACTTGGGTGCCTGGGTGGCTCAGTGGGTTAAAGCCTCTGCCTTTGGCTCAGGTCATGATCTCAGGGTCCTGGGATCGAGCCCCGCATCAGGCTCCCTGCTCAACGGGGAGCCCGCTTCCTCCTCTCTCTCTGCCTGCCTCTCTGCCTACTTGTGATCTCTCTCTCTCTCTGTCAAATAAATAAATAAAATCTTTTAAAAAAATGATGAAACTTTAAATGGGACAAAGAAAATATAGTAAAATGTGATTCTTTTTACTTATGATCTCTGGTGTCCCAGACAACTTTCATAGAGGAATGATTGTAACCAATTTCTTATTCTCCCAGAAATATGCAAGAAAATATATCATTTTTCATGCAAATAGGCAGACACATTTTACAGATTTTTTTTATACTTAACTGTTGATATTGAACATCCTGCCTTTTTGGCACATGAAGCTCTATCAGACTCTTTTTAATGGCATCGTAGATTAGATGTACCATAATTTAATCATCTCATTTTGATAGATGCCCAGCACAATAAAAATACAAGAATAAAAATCTAAGTGTTTTTGCATATTAGCTAATTTAATCCACATAATAACTCTGTGAGATAGGTGCTATTAATTTTAACATATAGGGCGCCTGGGTGGCTCAGTGGGTTAAAGCCGCTGCCTTCGGCTCAGGTCATGATCCCAGGGTCCTGGGATCGAGGCCCGCATCGGGCTCTCTGCTCAGCGGGGAGCCTGCTTCCTCCTCTCTCCTCTCTCTCNCAGCACAATAAAAATACAAGAATAAAAAACTAAGTGTTTTTGCATATTAGCTAATTTAATCCTCATAATAACTCTGTGAGATAGGTGCTATTAATTTTAACATATAGATGAAGAAACAATCTTCAAAGATGAATAATCTACCCCAAGTCACAGAGTTAGTATATAAAATCTAGGTACTTAATCATGATGCCTGCCTATACTTTCTTTTTATTTTCTGTCTCTTCCCTCTCTTTCTTGCTTTTTCCATCACCCCTCCCTACTCCTCTATCACACACACTTACTCCCACTTATTGTCTCTTCCTTCTCTTACGATGGTTGGTAAGGTGTGTGGGCAGAGCCTACGTCCAGAGTGAATGGGCTCCCAAACCTTAAAAGAGCCCCTCAAGAATAAATTGCACTGATACAGTTTCCATCACACCTTCCTGAGATATTTTGCCAAGTTTGCCTCATTCACAATGGAAGAAATGATCACCTATAGCTGAAGTAGCTCCCCACACACTCCTCTTTCTCCCCCACTCCCCCACTGTCTTATAACAATCTTTAGTTGTGGCCAATCCTATACAAAAAGTAGTTATTTTTGATGCAGAAAGAAATAAAGAGGGTACCTGGGTGGCTCAGTCGGTTAAGCCACTGCCTTCAGCTCAGGTCATGATCCCATGGTCCTAGGATCAAGTCCCACATCGGGCTCCCTGCTTGGCAGAGAGCCTGCTTCTCCTTCTCCCTCTGCCTGCCTCTCTGCCTACTTGTGACCTCTCTCTCTGTCAAATAAATAAATAAAATCTTTTAAAAAATAAATAAATAAATAAAATCTTTAAAAAGAAAGAAAAAAGATACACAACCATGAAAGCAGACCTCTTTCTTATCAGTACATGCTCAATCTCTACTTTGTCCACAATCAAGTCATTGTGTTGTTTTGATTTTTGTGTTTTCTTGTTTCATTTGTTAGTTTGCTATTCTGAAGATATCAGGTCTAGTCTGTTCATCTCTGAAGTCACTGCTTTTCTCTGCGGTCTGTCATGTCAGCATCCGTCCCTACCTGGGACTGGAGAATAACTGGTTCTAGCAGTTCCAGGATGGCCTTGCCTCATGCCCATACCTAGGAGGTACCTGTGCGTCACACACTGCTTTGCACCTCTGGTTTTCCTGCTCTTGATCCCAGAACAATGCCCACTCAACAAATGACCAATGTTGGATAAGGCAGAGTGATTAGAAAGCTGGGACTGGGACAAAACAGTATTAGCAATAAGAAAAACTAATCATCGTTGAGAACTTACCGTGAGCCAGGCAGATTGTGTGTATGTATTAGTTTGCAAAGGCTGCTGTGGCAAAATGTCACAAACTAGATGACAAAAAACTAGAAATGTATGGTCTCGGAGTTCTGGAAGCTAGAAGTCTAAGATTAGGTGTCAGCATGGTTGGTTCCTTCTCAGGGCTGTGAGGGACAGTTCATTCCAGGCCTCTTTCTTAGCACCTGTCGGCTTGCTGGCAATCTTTGGTGTTTCTTAACTTGAAATTACATGACCCCAGTCTCTGCCTTCATGTTCAGAGGCTCTCTGTGTCCCTGTCTCTGTATCCAAATTCCCCCTCTGTATTAGGACACCAATCATATTGGATAAGTGTCTGCCGTAATGAATTCATTTAAACGTCACTATCTCTGTGCAGACTATTTCTAAATCAGTTCATAATCTAAGGTCATACTTTCTTAGGGGTTAAGCCCTCAATATGTTTTTTGGGGGTACAGTTCTACTCATAACAGTATATTATCTAATTTTAACTACTCTTGAGAAGTGGTTATTATCTACTTCTACTGAAGTAGTAGGTATATTATCATCCTCACTAAAACAAAACATAATAGAGTATACTGAGACTTCGAAAGATTAAACAATTTACCAAAGGTCACAGAGACAGAATGTGGCAGGGCTCAGACTTAACCCAGGGCACATGAATCTACATCCGGAATCCCCAGTCACCATGTTCTATTGTCTCTATGTATAATTGGTTCCTGTAGTGTGTAAACTGAGCAGGGCCAATGTATATCCTCTAATGTAACATCACCATGCATGCTAGGATATATTTACTCCAAAAGCATAAAGCTTCAGCTCAAGTATCACCCATGAATCTTATCTGTTTATTTCAGAGATGAGACTCTGAGTGATTACTGCCAAAGGGGCGTCACCGTTATCCACAACAGAAGGAAGAATTATGCCTTGTTCCCTAAACTACAAACTGATTTGATGTGCAAAAATTTCCACCACTTGATACCATTACATGTTAATTGTGTACCACCTCTGACCTGAGTATATCGAAAACAAATCCTTTTGTCAACCTTCTCTTTGTTCTCAGCACAAAATCCATAGTCCTAAATATGAAATCTGAAGGTTTGTTTTTTTTTCTCTAGACTTATCTTCAGAATCACCTAAGATGTGTTATCTCCAAAAACATGACTTTGTCAGAAAGGATTCTCCCCATACCACCCTGCTTTCCCATCTTCTCAAGTGCCTCATTGTCCTAAAGGCTACTCACCACTTAAGAATCACCTCTCTTTTTATCTCCTTGAGAATGTATTTCTTGACCCTCTCCACGTCTCTGATGCTAGGCTATATGTTCTTTCTCAGGGCCTACTTTAAGTACATCTCACATATTACTGACAAAACAGAGGTTATCTATTAGCTTGTATCTTCTACTTGACCATGAGCATCTTGAAGGCAGAATCCATGACTTCAGGACCAGATGTTCTGTACCTGGCAGGGGGTCACTAAGTAAATGTTATAAAAACTAGACTCAACTTAAGTTCCTATTAACTGCAGCAGCTCTGAACATCTAAGTTTATTTTCAAAAATGTAAAAAATACCATGAGTAGTGAAAAATCTGTATATTGAAAACTGTAAGACACTGATGAAAGAAATTGGAGATAGATAAATGGAAAGGTAACTGGCATTCATGGACTGGAAGAATAGTTAAAATGTCCCTATTGCCCAATACAGTCTATAGTTTCAGTGTAATCTCTGAATTCCAATGTCATTTTCACAGTAATAGAAGTAATAATCCTATAATTCATAGGGAACCACAAAACACCTTTAATAGTCAAAGCAATCTTTAGCCAGAAGAATGAAACTAGAGGCACCACACTTCCCGATTTCAAATTATATTACAAAGCTATTTTAATCAAAACAGTATGGTATTAGCATAAAAGCAGACACATAGACCAGTGGTACAGAATAGAGAGCCTAGGAATGGACTCACACATACACTATCAACTAGTCTTTGAGCAAAACTGCAAAAACAAAACAGGAAAGGATGGTCTCTTCAATAAATGGCATTGGGAAAACTGGATATCTAACACACTAAAGAATGAAACTGGACCCACATTTTATACCACTTACAACAATTATTTGAAATGAATTAATGACTTAAATTTCAGACCTAAAACTATAAAATTCCTAGAAGTAAACATAGGGAGAAAACTCTCTTTGGTTTTGGCAATAATTTTTTAAATATGACCCCAAAAACATAGTTAGCAAAAAAATAAGACTCCATCATATTAAAAAGCTTCTACACAACAAAGAGAACAATCAACAAAATAAAAAGGTAACATATAGAATGAAGAAAACATCTGCAAGCCAAGTATCTGACAAGGTGTTAATATCCAGAATATATAAGAAAGTCATACAACTTAATAGCGAGTAAAAACAAAAATTAAATCATCTGAATCAAAGTTAAACAAGGGACCAGAATAGAAATTTTACCAAATATGATATACAAATGCCAAACTGGTGCAAAAAATGTGCTCAATATCACAAATCATCAAGCACATACAAATGAAAAACACAATGAAATACCAGTTCACACTTCTTAGGATGGCTTTTATTCAAGAAAAAAAAAGCAACAAATAAAAAGTATTGATGAGGTTGAAGAGAAAAGGGAACCCTTGTACATGGTTGAATGGAAATGTAAATTGGTTTAGCCCTTACGGAGAACAGTATGGAAGTTCCTAAAAAATTAAAACTAGAACTGCCAGATGATCCAGCAATCCTACTTTGGGATAAATATCCAAAAGAATTAAAATCAGGATCTTAAAGAGACACCTTCACACCCATTTTCACTGCAGAATTACTTATAATAGCCAAGATATGGACACAACCTAAAGATTGGTTAATGGATAAATGGATAAAAATGTGAGATGACATTATAGATAATGGAATATTACTCAGCTAAAACAAGAGTAAGATCTTTCCATTGACAAGGACATGGATGGAACTAGAAAGTACTAAGCTAAGCAAAGTCAAAGAAAGACAAATACCACATAATTTCACTTACATGAAGAATCTGAAAAACCAAACAAATGAACAGCAACAACAAAACAGACTCATAAATTCAGAGAAAAACTGGTACTTGCTAGAGGGGAGGTGAGTAGGGAATGGGCAAAATAGGTGAAGGAGATTAAGAGATACAAATGCCCAGTTAAAATATAGTCACAGAGATGGGGTACCTGGTTGGCTCAGTTGGTTAAGTGTTGGACTCTTGATTTTGGCTCAGCTCATGATCTCAGGATTGTGAGACTGAGTGCTATTGGGCTCCATCCTGAGCATGGAGGCTGCTTAAGATTCTCTCCCTCTCCTTTTGCCACTCCCCTCTCCCTTCCATTCACATGAGCAATAAATAAATAAATGAATAAAACAGTCACAGAGATGAAAAGTATAGCATAAGGAACATAGTCAATAATATTGCAATAACATATATGATTATAGATGGTGACTATACTTATGGTAAGAATCAAATGTATACAATTGTTGAATCCCTACATTGTACATGTGAAACTAATACATTATATGTCAACTGTTTCAATAAAAATTTTACAAGTTTTTAAAAGATGTGTTATTCTCACACACACACACACACACACACAGAGGAATATTATTCAGCCAGGAGAAAGAAGGTAATCGTACCTTTTGCAACAACAGAAATAAACTTAGAAGACATTATGCTACGTGAAACAAGCCAGACAGAAAAAGACAAATACTGAATAATCTCACTTCCATGTGCAGTCTAAAAAAAGAAAAAAACAAAAACAAAAACAAAAAACTCCCAGAAACAGATTAGAATGGTATTTACCAGAATCTGAGGAGTGAAGGAACTAGAGAGATGCTGGTCGAGGGTACAAACCTTCAAGTAGAACATGAAAAAATTCTGGGGATCTCCTACACAGCATGGTGACTACAAGTTCCTAAAACTGTATTGAATACCTTTAATCTTCTGGGAGTAGCTTAAATGTCCTCATCACGCACACAAAACACTACCCATGTAAGGTGGTCACAGTGTGTTCATTCATCTCCTTGTGGTAACCATTTCACAAAGTACACATATATCAAATCATCACATTGTCTATTTTATTTTTTAAAATATTTTATTTATTTATTTGAGAGAGAGAGAGAGAGCATGAGCGGGGCAAAGCGGTAGAGAGAGAGGGAGAAGCAGACTCCACTGGGCAGGGAGCCTGATGGAGGACTCCACCCCAGGGCCCTGGAATCACGACCTGAGCCCAAGGCAGACATTTAACAGACTGAGCCACCCAGGCACTCCACGCTGTATATTTCAAATATATACAATTTTATTTGTCAGTTTTACCTCAGTAAACCTGGGGGGTGGGGAATGGGCAGTAGCTTGACTGAGTTAGAAATTTAGCAGAGGCAGGGCACTCGAGTAGGTCAGTCTGACTCTTGATTTCTGCTCAAGGTCCTGAGATCAAGCCCTGCACTGTGGTCTATGCTGGGTATGGACCCTGCTTAAAATTCTCTCTTTCTCTCCCTCTGCCCCTTCCCTCCTACACATACACACATGCATGAAGAAGAAGAAGAAGAAGAGGAGGAGGAGGAGGAGGAGGAGGAGGAGGAAGGAGAGGAGGAGGAGGAAGAAGAAATAATAATAATGATAATTTAGCAAAGGCAAATTAGAGAACAAGGAAAAATAGGACAAATGGGGCAAGAGTTTATGCCAGCTAATAATTCACTGTGCATATGCTTCAGATTCTTCCTTTAGGAATTCGTAGGTGGGACAAAGTCATTTGCCATTTTAACAGGCATCAGGAGTGACTATTATAAACACTGAACTCAGAATAATTGCTGCAGGCCTTACAGTAGAGTCAATAACAACAACAAAAAAGCAATACAACTACTGTCCCCTTTTTCTTTTCTTACTCCTTTTCAAGGCATAATGTTATAATTTAAAACAAGAGCAGGTTCATTAGTCATTCTAGCTACACGATTTTCTCCTTGTCACACATCTCCACTTTCCTTTGTGCAAAGCCTGGTTAAGTCATTTTTCCTACTTCTAATTCAACACAAAGCCCTTCCTGAAAATCTGAGCTTCATTACTTAATTACATGTCATGGGGGCTCTGATTGAGAAATTCATCCAAAGACATTTTATTAAGTTGTCTTGAAATAAAGTAGAGTTGTAGCTGAAGACCTGAGTTTGTGAAAAATCAGGTAATGAATGCAGGCTAATACCTCCCATTTCTAAACAGCAGCATAAAAGTATCTTTCTTAAAGGTGATCATAGTCAGAATTTTTTTTAATTTTTATTAACATATAATGTATTATTTGCCCCAGGGGTATAGGTCTGTGAATCATCAGGCTTACACCTTTCACAGCACTCCCCATAGCACAAACCCTCCCCAATGTCCATAACCCAGCCACCCTATACCTACCTCCACCCCCAGCAACCCTCAGTTTGTTTCCTGAGATTAAGAGTCTCCTATGGTTTGTCTCCCTCCTGATCCCATCTTGTTTTATTTTTTCCCTTCCTACCCCCCATGGCCCCCCACCCTGCCTCTCAAATTCCTCATATCAGAGAGATCATATGATACATAGTCAGAATTTTTTTAAATGTAAATTTATCCCTGGCCTCAATAGAAAAGAGCCACAAAGATGTGAGAACATTTGTTTAAACAGTTCAATCTCAAAAAAAAAAAAAAATCTGACCTTGCATGGGCAAACTATCTAAGCTTCCACCTCTCAAACACCCTACGAACTGTCTGTCTTTAAAGGGTGCTAAAATAATCAAATCCATTCCCAGGATGAAAGATACTGTCATAAAGTACAAGGGCTATGAGAAATCACAGGCCCCAGGGGGCTCCCCTGTCTCCTGTGGTTTACTGGTTTTATCATGTTAACAAATCACTTAGTACTTACTCCAGGTCAGCGATACTATCTGAAAGGAATTTCATATCCAGAGATTTAAGAGAATTAGGAACTGTGACAACCTCTCCGGCTGTACGTAAAATGAATCGTCTTTCAGAAACTGAAAACGACTTTAGGAATAAATATAACCCCAATGGAAGATGAAAGCCTATCAAAAGAACATGTTGGCTCCATACCCAAACACTTCACAACTACTTCAAGAACTTTTGCGCATCTATACCACAGCAAGCTGGCCCTTCTGGCTTTCCAAGAGGTGTGTTTAATCTCTTGACGGAGAATGCTGGAGAGCTCTCCAGAGTGGATTTGTGGACTCCTATCCACTTAAGATTGAAATGTCATCAAATTCGTAAGATTTATACCTTGATGGTGTGGACAGCTCTAAAGAAAAAACTGAATGTTATCTATTTTTTTAAAAAAGGGAAAAATAGGAGTTAGCCAAGTATAGCAAACAAAGGGACTTCTTAGTTAGTAATAAGCTAAATTAAAAGAGCCATTTAAAGATACAGAGTAGTATGTGTTCAGGAGCTGCTCTTTGATTTGGGGGGGTTTGTTTGATTATGTTTGTTTTTTTTAAGAACTTTTTTAATTTTTTATTATTTTTATTATTTTTTGTCTTTTTTTAATTAACATATAATGTATTATTTGCTTCAGGGGTACAGGTCTGTGAATCATCAGTCTTATATAATTCACGGCACTCACCATAGCACATACCCTCCCCAGTGTCCATCACCCAGCTACCCTATCCCTCCCCAACACCCACAGCAACCCTCATATACCAACTTTGTTAACCCTCCCGAGGACTCTAGGGGGTGGCATTATTCCATCTGACTTTGCTCTTGTGTGAGGAGGGTTTGAGAAACCTGCCTGAGATCCTACTACCAGTAGTAGCAGAAGAGAAATTCAAGCCCGACAGCCTGCCTTTCAAGCCCATATACTTAATGATTGTGCATACTGCCTTTTCCTACCTCTGATGGGTGTCCCCAGGTCCCCATCTCCTTCATGGTAAAAGAATGCAAAGTTAGGCTTCAGGATGAGATTTCACAGAAACTGCAAACCATTTCACTGACAAAGGACCCTGAAGAGGCTTGAGTTAGGAATAGATTTAAGAACTCCTGTGCCAAACTCAATGTGAGCTATTTTGAGCTTTGAAATAGTTTTCACTCTTGAAGTTTTCCCTCGCCTCCTATCTTCAGAGCAGTATTTGTAGTTCTGAGTTTTGACAGAAACCCAATGAGCCAAAATTCTGTTGGAGCAGCTGTTCCTGAAGCATTTCTAGATTGACTGGAACCATCAGACACTGAGTACACCCTATTTATTCCTAAGTATTGAAAATGGAGGCTGTTTGCTGTTTAAAGTCACCGGTGACAGTTGATCAAAATTTACTAGTATGATATATGTGGATGACAGATTTCTCGGCTTTTAAATTGGTTTTCTTGATTTACAACTCACCCAGAGGCCATCCCAAATACTAATAGTAGCGAGTGAATTCTTTAATACAAAAAACAGTGAATATTTGTCATCATCGTGTGAATCAGAAAGTTCGAATACCTCTGAATTCCAGATGGTCATCAATGGGTTTATTAAATTCTAATAGTCTTCTTTGACAATCTGGCATGGAGACTGAACTGTGGAGTTAAAAGGTTTTCCTGGCCACCGTGTTAGTGGGTAAATGAAACCCCAAGCTTGCCAATACTGCATGAAGGTTTCAAATTAATTACAACCTTCAGTTATCTTAAATTCATGTTGAACGTATATTTCATAATTATTTGAATGAACTTAATTAACTTTTCCCCCTATATAATTTTGGAGAATTCTTCGGTCACAACATTAAAGTGAAAAACGTGAAAAGCCTAGTTCAGAGGTTTTCACATCATGTTCCATGGAATTCTGGTTGTTTGGTAGAGTAGCCTCCAGTGCAAAGCCAACTTCCCAAGGAAGGCAAAACCAAAATGTGCAAAGAACCTGAATCTTGAATGATGTCATGGAAACTGCCCTATCTACCACTGTATTTCTTGTCCATTTTGAGTGGTTTTTTCTGTGACCCATCAAAAGAAAAGCATCCTAACGGATACTCCCTTAAACCTCTATTGTCCGATACAGTAGCCACAACTCCTGGAAGGGAATAAGATTGTACCAGCCAAAGCTGAATACCTACTTGAACCTAAACCATAGAGCTCCACTTTTCCCTGACATTCCGCAGGACACGTGCACACACACACATCACATATTCAACTTCTTTGCTCCTTATTTCCATAAGAGATTAACTCAACTTTTAAGGGAAAGAGATCATCATCCAAGTTCTGACCTCAATATAACAAATGTCAAATTGAAAGAAAATTAAATTGAAGTAATGTAAAATTTTCTCCAACTACTCATCAATCTGCTCTAAAGATTGGTTATTAATGCTCTTAGCTTGCATCCTGATGGCAATGCTATATTGGGTTTTGTTTGTGCTTTCTTTTCCCTAGAAAAGGGAATATGTGTGGTTTCTTTTGTGAAGTTTCCAAAATAAATCAAATATGTTTTTTCTACTAGCTTTAGGAATATAGTTCCTTTGCAACTATACTTTAACCAGTAATTACATCAAACCATCTGATTGAGTTTGCCTCAAAATGGCACACTTTTTGAGACAATTTCTAATTTGCAGTACTTGTTCAGGTGAAAGCGATCTTCAGGAGGATTAATAATACATACACATGTGTGCTAAACTATCTTTTACTCCACTTAAGCATGTGAGAAGCTTATGCTAAGATCTCTGGTTTGTGGTCAAAACCCAGTTCAATGAATTTGTTGAAACCACACAGGACTAGAAAGTTTTATCATTCATTATTGTGAGTTTTGCCTATTTTTTCTGCTCTTGCCCCTTTTCTGAGATCTGTGCCCAGAGTCTTCTCTTTTAAACAATGACAGCATTTAAGATCCTGCTTGATACAGCCCAGATATGGGTTTTAAATAATACCAGTTAAGGGTCCTACTGTGCTTTAGCTTTCAACAAGTTTCTCTCTACACTTCCTCATTACAAAGTGGACCTCAGAAGCTACATATGTCAATGAGAAGGGACAGGACTTTTTTTTCCCCCTCTATGTTCAGTTCTCTAGAAAGGCAGACTAGTCCCTGGACCAGGGCTGAAATGATCCCATGATCTAGACTTTCAGATTTTCTTCCTATTCTATCCTATTGACTGCTTACATTCTATCCTACTGACTGCTTAAGCACACTCTCTTGTCTTCTTGGAGAAACTGGGAAGGCAGATGATCAGTTAATATATCTTGTATGATCACACAAAATCCAATTCAAAATGCACTTAATATTAAGGATAATAACCCCTAAGAAACCCCAAGGAAGGGCAGCTCCCATGTGGTTCACTCTTTAGCTCAATAACCTCAAGGACTCATGTAACCTCCCTCTTTCCCCTTAGCCGTTTCAGTTTGTTGGCTTTGTCTTGAGAGTCATCAAAATGGTTTCCACAATTCTAGATATAACTTTCAGACATAAAAAATTCCAATGGAAGAAGGATAAAGACAAGGTCTTGTGTCTGTCATTATCAATAAGGCAAACTTTCCCGAAAGACTTTTCCTTGCCTGCCATTGGTCAGATGCTATCGTGTACTTATTTCCAAACACAGGGAGGAAAGGAGGAAATTCCTGGGACTGGCTTAGTGAGATACAGGACCATGCTTAGAAGAGCGAAGTACCAAGAAAAGGCACTGTTTTATTAGAATTTTCTGGAGAGGCAACTGGCCATGTCTACATGCCTGTTGAGTTATGGAAGAATAAAGCTGGTAACTGTGCTTTTACTCAATAGCCCAGAATTCATGTCCAATTACAAATTCAGCAAAAACACACCCAAAACACACTGAAAAAAAGGTACCATTTCTTTATCTTTCAGTCACTAGCAGAAGATCAGGAGAATCTAAAGAAGGTAGAGCAATCAATTCATTTTAGATATGGCATGGTTGTAGTCAATATTTTCTTAATGCTTCTATAAGTCAAATCTGAAGAAAGATGCCAAATGCCCAGAACTGCTCTAAGAAAGAGACAGTGCACAGCAGCCTACCTGTGATCCAATGGGCATTGCAAGTCTTTGCCAAGGCAAACGCGGTTCCCCAAATCCTGACCATCAGGGACTCCACATTCCTGAAAAAAATGCAAAGATGGTATCTTCAAACCTAAATAGTATCAGATTGAGAACTGAACCTCACCCTTTATCTCTATTTACATTTTAATGCAGCTGGTCTTGAATTTAATAAATTTGTAACATAATTCTTAATTTAATACTAAAGGGCAAGGGAAAAAATGTGGTATTCATAAATATCATGGAAACATTTAAGGAATGCTTTCTGTATTGGGGTTTATTAGTTTTTCAGCAATGTACAGTTTTTAAAATCATGAAAAATTAAAGTCCAAATCTGATTATTATCTCATATAGATACTGACCACTACAACACCTACATATTGTGTAGGTACCCAATACTCCTGGTTTTATGGTTATGCCTAAGGCTGCCAACAGTCAAGGGGTTCTGGGAAAATGAAGCAGTGCAAAAACCCACTTTTTCCCTTAATATAATTTTCCTTGTGTAGAAGAGATAGGCAAGAACCTAATGATCTGTTATATAACAGGAGCCCTCTCTCAGCCTTCACCCCTTACCAATTCTCTTCTGACTTTTTGGGAACAAAGTTTCTTCAAAGAACGTGTCAGATAAGGGATCAAGTGTTCAAGGTCCAGTTTTGCTGGTTTTTTGTCTGTTCGTTTGTTTGTTTTTTGAAATTCAAGAGTAGTGTTTTTTGGTATCTAGGTGGTCTTAGTGGGTGATAAACCAACTGGCTCAAGTTGACAAATCTCATTGGAGTTCAAGCTTAAGTCCATTTACTCACAGGGTTCAGTTCAAACTTAAGTCCATTTATTCATAGGGTTCAAAGTCCTTTCTCAGGGGAAGAGATTGAGCTAAAGCAAAGGAATCCTCAATTTCTGGTATTAATCATTCTCCAGGCACACTTCAGGCTAGCTCACAACAGCACATTTTTAAATTTCAAATATCATTAACATCCTAAGTATTATTGATTTTCTTACTGTTTGCTAAACCAAAATTTTTTTTCTTTCCCAACAGATTCTTAGGGCAGAAGGGAACTCTGAGGCACTTAGTCCATTTCTCAATTCAATTGAACTTCATTCTATTCCTAAATCCTCCCTAGAAGTGAAAGTTTCAGCTAAATCTCTACAGCATTGAGTCTCCTAAGTGTTACAACCTTATCAATCAGATACAACCAGAGTCCCTTTTCATTTTGGAAACAAACACCAAAATCCATTATCAAATACCAGATAAACACTGCCCAACGGTTTTAATTAAATCAACCAAATTCATTAGTTCCTTGGGTGTTCTCTAGATCCTGTCACACTATGCAAAGGTGATCCGTTAGGTTATTACTGAGTGTTGTTGATGTATAGAGTGACTTCACCCAGTTTAAGGTCCTGGAGGTATTAACATTCCAACAAGAGATCAGAAGTTTCAATATAGTCATTTACTTATCCCTTACTTCTTAGTCCTTATTTCTACCCTCAGCGGCAGCAGCTGGGCAAACTTGGACCGATTTGCTCATCTATAAAATCAGAGAGTCGTACTGTATCACAGGCTTCTTCCACCTTGAAAATGTGATGATTAATTAAATGAACAATAACTGTATCTGCCAAACTAATCAAAAACTGGTTTTGCAAATGGTCATGGAAACAATTCAGAATTGCAAGGATAAAGGACGTTATCAAAAATGTCTTCAGGAAGGTTTCCTGAGTTGACCTTCTATGAGCCCCCAGAGACTATTGTCACTTGTACGCATGTATTGCAGGCAGAAAGAGCAGTAATTTCTACAGAGTTCTTTTCGGTTTTACCAGGTACTTCCGTGCCTGTTGCATTGACGGACCCACACAATAAGCCTGGAAAGTCAGTGGCTCTATGCTTCCCATTTTACAGGTAAGTAAACTGGACTCAGCTAAAAGAAATCTTTTACTCAAGGCTTAAAGCTTGTACCTTGAGAGCAAGGTTGAGGATTTTGCCATAGCAGCATGTTTAGATCATCAAGGTTTTCCCTGAACCTCACTGTGATGGCCGAGGCTGGATAGCCCTTTCCCTGGTCTGGGGTCCAGCATCTCTGATGACTTTGCTCTCTCTTGTTTGCTGAGTTTTAGGAAATTGAGGGATATGGCATTTTACAGTATCGCATCCCCATCAAATAATGCAGACTAGGTCTTCACTTCCCATTTTTTTGTCTCTCCGTAGAGTTTTTATTTTTAATTCTTATCCATGTAATTATAATAGTTTTTATTTGAACTTTTAAAAGAGTGTTAGATTTCTTTCCTATTGTATTTTGTAATTTATTACAAGTATGTGGAAAAGAGTTTTTACTTGCAGTTGGTTACTTTAATGAAATACCTGCTTGTTCTTACCAGTTTTAATTTTTTACATCTTGTCTTTTATTATCTTCTTTAACAGAATAAAACCAACTTATTATAAAATAAACTCATGCTCATTATCAATGAAAAATGTTGAAAGCCAATGAACGTGAACTTAAATCGCATCATTCAGAAAAAGATATACCTGAAAAGTATTTTGGTATATCAGGATATAAATTTTTCCTTCCAATTCTTTTTTACGTGCGTTCATGGGATATTTTTAAAATTTTTTTTCTGCAAAATTGAAATTCTTTAGCATATACAATTCTATCTTCCTACATTTACTTAATATTTTTGAGGTCATTTCCTCATTCCATTTAAATGTGTCTTTAATGACTATATTTTCAACAAATGGATATACCAAAACTTAATAGCAGTAGTGAGTTGAAAGTGTTTTTTAAAAAAGACATATTCCTATCAGAAACCCTAAAACCTGAACATATTACCTTATCTGGAAAAAGGTTCTTTTTGTAGATGCTGTTAAGTTTAGGATATCATCCTGGATTACCTGGGTAAACCCTAAATCCAGTCACAAGTGTCCTTAGAAGGACACATACAGAGAAAGAAGGAGGTAACAGGACCACGGAAACAGAGATTGCAATAATGCAGCCACAATTCAAGGATTTCCATCAGCCACTGGAAGACAGAAGACACAAAAACCAAATTCTCCCCTAAAGCCCTGCCCACACTGATTTCAGACTTCTAGCCTCCAGACTGAAAGATTTCTGTTCTTCTAAGCCACCAAGCTTGTGCTAATTCATTACAGCAGCCATACTCAACAAGTACAACAACGCCCAACCTAATATGTCAAATATTTAGAGTAGTTTCAATTTGGAACATTCTAAATAACACCATAGCTGTGTTCATCTGATTTTTCAGTAGATATGTAATTACTAGGAGAAAGTGTATGAATAGATTAAGATCATCTCCAGGGAAATTGTATTTACAACAAATTGCACTCTCAAAAGTCATAGAGGATGGTTCTCCTTTCACTATAACCTTGTCTATAATACGTAATGTAATTTTGCATATTTAATGACAAATACTTTAATATTTTCATCTGAAATCCTGAAATTATTGGCACAGTTGGATATGTTGTCATAAACTTATCAGCTATATTTCTTCTTTGATTTATTGTTATTTAAAATTATCATTTTTGGGGGGGTTGTGTTTATACAAGAACTCTATGTAGGGGCACCTGGGTGGCTCAGTGGGTTAAAGCCTCTGCCTTCGGCTCAGGTCATGATCTCAGGGTCCTGGGATCGAGGCCAGCGTTGTCCTCGTCCTCGTCATTGTCGTAGGGCTGCCTGCTCAGCAAGGAGCCTGCCTCCTCCTTTCTCTCTCCCTGCTTCTATGCCTACTTGTAATCTCTCTCTCTCTGTCAAATAAATAAATAAAATCTTAAAAAAAAAAGAACTCTATGTATTACTGTACTAATATTTTGCCTTATAAATGTTAGCAAATTTCATTTTACTGACATTTGGTCTTTCAATTTTACCACAATTTAATCATAATTTATGCAAAAAACCCTTTTTATCCTTTTAAAGTGGTATTATGTTATTTTCCCTATTTGCTAGATATGGTACAGATACACATTTCACACTTTTGATCCAAAAAAATGAAATTGAAACATATCCCACAAAAAGGTTAATGGGTTGAAAATTATGCATTTGTGTGGTAAGTCTTCGTTTGGCCTGAGAAAAGGGGTTGTTTTACAGGTACCTGGGAGCTGTATGGCAAACTGATCAACAGCGTGGTGTGGAAGCTATTTTTAACTGGATGAATGGAGTCTCTGAGCCCTGTGAAAACAACTGCAGGTACCAGCTTAAAGACCTGTTTGTGTGCAAACACAAGCATGACAGCCCCTGGAGAAGAGCTCCTCCCCCCTTCCTGCTTGGAGCCAGTAGCTCAGACCATCAGGAGGCAGCTCTGGAGGCAGAGGTGTTGGTGTTTCCCACGACAATATAGAAAGAATGGCACTGCTGTGTCATATTCCAGTGGGTTTTGGTCACCAGGCATCACTTGAGGGAGGGGGTTATGGAAGAAGAACAAAATCAGATGTTCCGTGGTATATGCAACTAACCAATCAGCTTGGGAACACATGTCCACTCCGGTTTGGGCAAGATATTCTAGGAACTGAAGGTTCTACAGGGGTAGGAGGGACAAGAGCCAGCCACGTCTGAGTCCCATTCACCTAAACTGAACCCCGTTTAGCAAGTCTTAGGGAAATTCAACCAGTATGAACATCATTCCTCCATGGAGCCCTCTCAAACCCCAGTCAAGTGGAAAAAACAGGAGTTTCCCCTGTATTGGGCAAGTGTCAAGTATTGGCCAATATTGACTGGAGAGATGTTTACTGAATTGCTAAGGTGTCTAACTCTCCCTTCCAAAAATAAGGGACTATAAATGATCCAAGTATGGGAAGCTGAGGTCCTGACATAAATATTTACACAGGTAAATACATCAATCCATAGACTCTCTCGCAGGCACAGTGGAGACAGACAATGCAAGATATTTCATTTGAACAATTCTACAATAAAAAGTGTTTAAATTAGATGTAAGTAAGAGTCCAGGTATTGGGGCTCCTGGGAGGCTCAGTTGGTTAAGCAACTGCTTTCGGCTCAGGTCACGATCTCAGGGTCCTGGGATCCACTTGGGCTCCCTGCTCAGCGGGAAGCCTGCTTCTCCCTCTCCCTCCACCCCACCTCTTTGCTCATGCTCTCTCTCTCTCGGATAAATAAAATCTTAAAAAAAAAAAAAAGAAAAGAAGGAGTCCAGGTATATTCTCCTTCTATAGTCAATAGCTGTGGCTCTTTAATTTTTACTTTTGTTCTGGAGCACATTTGATTTGTGGGTGGGTGGGTGCTGATTCGGAGCTTCAAACAATTTAGGAGAGGGGTTCTGTGCTTTTTCTTTTCTCTAATCATTTTCATTCAACATCAGAATTAATTGCCAGACACTAACCTGTGACATGCTGAAAACAGGCCACTCCACTTTGAAAGTGTTCTTTCCAGGGAAAAGATCACTGTCTCCCGTTTCCCTGGCAAATGAAAGAATGCTTTTCAGGGAAACCTCTTTCCCATAAAAGCCAATGAAAAGGAAACTAAATTTTCTCTCCTTGCCATTTCCTGAATTATTTAGGTATTTTAAAGCCAAGAAATTTTTGTTTATTAGGGACTTTTACGGGTGCCAGTTGGGAGGTTTTTTTTGCAAATAAAAGGCACAGATAAAAACACAGCTACATGTGTTTGCCACAATGTTGAGAGCATCATGTGCTTGAGATCTTTTCCCCATCTGTCAGAGCAAATTGGTTTCTGGTCAACTTCTCATGCTTGCCAAAGACAGGAATAAACTAATTTTTCTGCAGTTTACATCACTGATCATTTCCTTTTTAAAATTCTCTCCACGTCGTTGGCACTGAATCTTCCTTCTCTCTTCTAGGACTTTGGCTGCTCTTTCTCGGTTTCCATCACTGGGTCTTGTTCTTATTTCTACTCACAAGATGCAAACATGTTTCAAAGTTTTCTTCTCAACCTCTCCTTGTGGTTCCTCCCCATGTCCTCCCCAGTCTCTCGTCGCAGGTGCCCCCAAACTTGGGCATTCACTTCGTTGTGGACAGCTGCAGGGTCTCTAGCCCAGGTCATACCCCCACCTGCCAGCTGGGCAACTTCTCTCAAACCACACATACAAATCTTAACCTTCTCCACACACGTTCAGTTGGAGCACTACTTTCTTCCTAGCCGCCCATGCCTGCAATCCCGGAATCCCAGCCATTTCTGACCTCACCCTCCTCCCTTAATTTCTAGCTTAACTACTCAGGAGCCAAAATCTTTTACATTTAACCCCGGTGGGACTTCATATCTGTCCCTCTCACTATATTTACTACTAAAAACAAGATCATATATTATTAAAACAACCATGACAATTAAAATAACCCGTCAAGGGCGCCTGGGTGGCTCAGTGGGTTAAAGCCGCTGCCTTCGGCTCAGGTCATGATCCCAGGGTCCTGGGATCGAGGCCCACATCGGGCTCTCTGCTCAGCAGGGAGCCTGCTTCCTCCTCTCTCCTCTCTCTCTGCCTGCCTCTCTGCCTACTTGTAATCTCTCTCTCTGTGTCAAATGAATAAATAAAAAAATCTTTAAAAAANGTGACAATTAAAATAACCCGTCAACTGGGACTTGTATTCCCTGCACATTCTCCCAAACAAAATGGGCTGACGTTCTGCAGAATTCTATGTTTTTACATATTATACAAAGGCCTATNAAAAAAAAATAACCCGTCAACTGGGACTTGTATTCCCTGCACATTCTCCCAAACAAAATGGGCTGACGTTCTGCAGAATTCTATGTTTTTACATATTATACAAAGGCCTATTGGGCAACAGAACTGCCTGTTGTATAATGTGTAGAAGTATAGAATTCTGATTTCGTGACTTCTCTGCACAGACACCTTCCATTCTTCCCTATTACCTTCGTCCTAGCATATAAAGCTTTCCAACAAGCCATTCTATATTTGTCCATCTATCTCTCTATACGGTTTCTCTACTTCCTTACCTATTGCCTTAATTTTATTCAAATAGGGTTAATTTTCTTACACATTCCCTGGGGTAGGTAGAATTCTAAATAAGTCTCCTACCTCCCATCCCATATTTCTGTCCTCTGGTTATTCAATCAAACACTAGATACCGCAGAAAAACTTTGCAGATGGAATTACTAATTAGTAATTAAGAATCAGCTGATTTGAAAATAGGGTGATTATCTTTCATTATCCTGTTGGGTACAATGTAATCACAGGAGCCCTTACCTTAAAAGCAGACTAGGAAAGCAAAGGAGTCAGTTGGAGAGAAAGGAAGGATGAGGAGAAAAGCCACCCACTAACCCAATCGCCAACCGCAGGAGAGGAGGGAGGCAGCCACTAAGCAAAGGTCAGAGTTTCCCTAGGCAAACAGCCAATAAGGAAACCAGACCTCAGTCCTACAACTGCAAGGAATTGAATCTGGCCAACACACTGCGTGAGCCTGGATGTGGATACATGCCCAGAGCCTCCAGAGAAGGCTACAGCTCTGCCTTCCCTTACCGCAGCCTTGTGGGATTGCAAGCAGAAAGCCGAGAGGCTGCACCCAGGCTTCCACCTACGCAACCAGATGAGAGATGGGTATTGTTTTAAGCCACTAAATTTGGAATAAATCATGATCACAGAGATAAAAATCAAATACATCATGCCATGTAGACACTGCTTCGTTTCCACAGCGGATTCCACCTTCTAAACTGAGATCCTACTCTGTGCGCTGGTCTCAGCCTTTCCACAGTGACAGTATTGTCTAGAAAGGCCTGGGGGCACTCACCCAAGGCCAGGAGTCGCCCTACCCGCATTTCCGCCGTCAAAGCTGCGGCGGGACCAGCCCTTGTGCTTCTTATTGTGCCTTCAAGACACACCTCAGGCATAACCGTCAAATAAATGAGGGGAAAAAGAAACAACAAATCTTACGACTCACAAGCCTTGGAGGGTACGGAGCACAGCTAGGGCCCCACAGCAGAGTCGCCGGGCGAGAGCGCCGCGCATGCGCATGCAGGCCCTGCCTGCAGCTTTTGCACGGGGCGGGTTTCCTCGGGGGGTTCTCAAGTGCACGGTTTATTGGTGAATGTGAAACATGAACGGGAGGGGAAAACAAGCAATCCAACGGTTAGTTACTAAGTCAACCCGAGATCTCTAAAACAAAGAACTGCAGAGGAGGAAGCCTGACTGTTTTTCTAGGCCCATCGCTGGCAAAGTATTTATTGGGGATATAGCTGTGTTGGGAGTGGATGCTTTCCCTAAGCAATCAAACCCTTAATGTCAGGCACTTGCGTTACCCAAAAAAACAAAACAAAACAAACAAACAAAAAACCTGCCAGGTGCTTACACCAAATACTTTCTCCTTGCTTCCCTTGTCTCCCCACAACCTGATCAAATCTTAGCCTCCCTTCAAGAGGACTGCCATCCCTTTCATAAAGTCTTTGTAACCAAGAGGCCTCTCACCTCCTCTGTGACAGCACTTCGCCAGCGTACTTTATGCTACTTTCAAGACCCTCATCCTATTTACTGAATAAGGCAGTCATTTAATAGTATATTTATCTAAACAAACCATTATTTCCCCTCTAGATTCAAAATTTATATGAGGGCAACCTGAATTTCTATTTTCTATTTTCCCAGATGGTTTTGAGTTTTGCTGTGTAGCAAAAACTCCAATATCTTAGTGACTTATAACAAACATTTATTTTCCTACTCTTGACCAGGTTAAAAATAAATTAGCCCACCTCAAAGGAGCTCTGTTGGGGAGTTGTGCTTTTGCATAATGGAGGCCAGCTGTTCAAGGATACAGTGTAGCGTTGGGCATAGATCGGCTCCGAATATGTTCCTTCCCAGGTCTGGGTAGAGGGAAAGTATTTCAGCAACTTCCTTCATGCGGCAGATCTAAAGACACAAGAGCGAGTTCAACGATGCCATGCTTCTGCTCCCATCGCATCCATTAACAACTCATTTGCCAAAGAAAGTCCCATGGCCACCACCAAAGGGAAAGGACATATATACACCCAAGCACACACGAGGTAGGAGTGTAGATATAGAACTCTAGATTGGGAAAGTGAAAACTCTGGACCTTCCACTTAATTTACCTAGGTATCCTTCATGGTGACACCCTTATTCTTCCCCTGCGCAATGTAGACAAAATGTTTAGCACATCGCCTTCCATATGTTACATGGTCAGGAAGGAATTGATTTAATCTCTCCTCATGAGCGCAGTTCTTTCCTCCATCGGTGTTCCCTTCCTGATCACTCAAACGATGCATTCCCTTTATCATCCCCTTGCATACACTTGCCTATGTTCAAGAAAGCACTCAGTTCATTTGTGATTTTAAAAATTATTTTCCCTCCCTAGAGAAGTGATGAATTCCTAAAAGGCAACTCTGCTTCATTTGCTTATTCTAAGTCTCCCGCACAGTGTCTAGCCAAGGGCTGAATAAAGTGGATACCCAATATGTTTCTGATGACTGCTATTTCACACTAAAAATGATGGCTCTTCTTCTCTGGGAATTTTCAGAATGTGTTCCCTGCCTTACTATAAAGAAAACATCAATGGTGTTCATCTCATTACAAACCTGTGTCAGCTTTAGCTGAATTTTATTTGAAGGTGAATAATGATGCGTAAAAGCTTTCATAGAGCCTTGAGAAGCTGATGTGTGACATTTCCTGCCAATCTGAGCTCGTTCTGTCAGCATAACTGACACTGTTATTGAAATCCCCACTGATAGCACACCTGTCCTGTTAGGGAATTAAAGAAATCCTTTCTTGTAACAAGTTATTGAGGATCACCTAATGCTATCATTTGTTTGGTTGTTGGACACTGGCATCGAGTTGTTGAGGGGACGTGAGGGAGCAAGGAAAGAAGCACAGGGCTTGGAAGAGTGTGGGTATGGTATTTGATTACATTCTACGGGATGGAACTGAGGGCAGGAAAAGCTCTTCAACACTCCTTTAATGCAGCAAGGTAATATCACCCCCTGGCTTCATTATTATTCATAGATATGCCTCTGACAGGTTAATAAACCACTGCAAAAGGCTTTGGCATTGTAATCCATGCTATTAGGAAGAACCATGACATTAGAAGTTAAGCTGAACACGTTTCTTAAAGACCTCCAGCTATTTTATCCCACAGCAGGTGACAGAGTCATGCTCTGGCTTCATCACCAGATCACCCAACACCAGAGGTACTGGCATAGTAATCACCTTGGTGAATGCAAATGAGAATGAGTAGCTCTCCGTAAACCAGAACAGAATCACATGGGTGCAATTCTCTCAGCCGTACATCAAGGTCACATGTTCAAACTGACTTAAGTAGACTATATGATAACATTCTATAGACCTGCAGCTACTATGGAATCAAAGAGAGAGAGAGAGAGAGAGAGAGAGAGAGAGAGAGAGAGAGAGATTTAATGAGAGACTGCCTGCCCACTAACTTCAAATCTTCAACAAGTCAGAAACTTTATAACCATTTTTATGTTTGGGGAGATTCTGGAAATAATGCTACAAAGTATACAGCAGTTTATGCCACATATACTGTATTTTAGTCATAGGGTTACAGTGACTTTAGGTAAGACAATTAATTTCTCTGAGCCTCCATTGTCTTGTCCATAAAATGGAAAACAGTCTTCTTACCTGCCTCTTCTACATCCTAGGATTGTGAAGGTTGCATGATGTCATATTTCCAAATGGCCCTGCAAACTAGAAATAACCACATATAGAGATCAATGGTCAAAGTTTGCAGTTATAGGAGAGGCAATTCGGATTCAGAGAAACTGAATTTTCCGGAGCAAATATTATTGTCATTGGTGCATTCTAAAAGGATAACAATAATAAAAAAATTGCAAGCACTTAGTGGAAATTTACTATGTGACAGACGTTCTTAAACATTCTATCCTATATTAACATAATTAATCTTCTCAGAAACAAACTATGAAGTAGCTACTGTTATCCCCATTTTCCAAGTGCAGAGGCTCAGACAGAGATTTTAAGTAACTTTTCTAAGGTTATACAATTAGCAAAAGGTGGGGCCAGTATTTGAACCAAGAAGTTTAGGTTCAAAGTCTCTACTTGCAGAAGAAATTACGGCAATATTGTTTTTGCAGATATGCAAGATCTGCTTTACTCCATTTGAAGAGTTTACTGAGTCTCTATTATGAACGTTCGAGTTGTGCTTTCCACTTTCTGAAAGTCCTGTAAGTAAATGTGACAGCTTATCATTCTTTCTCCTCTAGGTTATCCTATGGAAATGTGGTGGTGATGAATTTGTTTTGTTTTCTTGTTTTATTTTAATGTGTTTTGTTTTCCTCGTGGCTCTGTTAGTTTGCTGAGTATTATGTCTGAACAATAAAGTAGCTGATTCATGAATCAGCTGAATGTGGGCTCATTCATATGGTCTGCAAATCAGCCACACTGAACCCTGACTTCTCAAGCCATAAGCACCTTAGAAGTGAAGGACATCTCGGTCAACATGAAAATAACTATCAGGCTCAGCGAAGTTACAGCTCTAGCAGCTCCCCTAGAAATAAAAACATGTTGTGATTTCTTGGTAAGTCTTAATGACAACTTGCCCCTGATAAAACGGCATTTAGTCCTTTTTAAATGCCTCTCCCTCTCTCCTTCTCCCTGTCTCTCTTCCTCTCTCTTTCTTTCTCTCTGTCTGTCTGTCTGTCTCTCTCATGCATACACACACACACAGAGGAAATTTCTTGAAGTGACTTGCTTTTTTGACTAAAAGAATTAGACTCAATCATATGGACCAAGCATTAACTTAGTTATTAAATACCTGAAATATAACATGCCTTTTGGTGGCGGGAAGCTCCCATAATTTAGCCCATGCCTGGACACTGCCAAAATAAATGAGAGAAAATGTAAAGCTTGATAAGCAACTCAAGCTGAAGATTGTCAAGGAGTCTTAGAAGACATTGTATCTCTTTTACATAAGCACACATATAGGGTTGGTTATAAAGAGTCAGCTGTACTTTAATGACTTCCCCTGCTACTGCATCCCAGGCTAGGCTCCTGAGATATGTTATATAAGTATAGAGAGAGAATTGTGTTATATAACTATAACTGTTAATATTTCTGCTTGACAAAGAATGAAAAAATATATATCAAAGTGACACCAAGTGGCTACTTTGCAGATTAGCCATGAGAATTTTTGGCATACAGCTGCATTTATATGGATAGCCATATCTGTAATTTTCTCATATATTTTGTTTTTGTAGAAATTCTAAATGTGCTAAGCTTTCTAGGGTCAGTATCATACCTATATAAACCACTGTTGTCTCCACCTACCCAACATTTCACTCCTGTTTTGGACCAGGTTCACAGCATTTGTGTGAGGAAACACCTTTCCTCCATTATATTTGCTATTGTTGGAACTTCTCAGAGAACCCGACGTGCCCTTTGGTAACTTGAGTCAGGCAACGAAACTCTCTGTCCCTGGAATTTATCTCTTGAGAGGAATAATGTAAGGAAAAGAAATGGATGGAGCTGATCACTCCCAACTCTGGAGATCTAAACCAACTTTCCATTGAGTCTGCTTATTTCTATCTACAGTTTGTCCTTTCTAAGACCTATTTATTCAGTTAGGTACTTTATGTCCTTGAGCTGCTCCATACCTTCTTTTGATTTTCTCTGCAAGCTTTTGTCAAATTAAAAAAAAAATTAAAAACTAAAACTCTGGAATTAGTAAGGAGAGACTATTCAAGAGGATTATTGCAAGGAATGGGAGGTAGCAAAGGGACTGTTTCAATAGGGAGAATGCTCAGACCATAAGATATGCAAGTGTTCTCAAAGGTTGAGCAAAAAAGTTTTCTTTTATAGAGAGGTGTAAACAAGTTTGGAAAGAATCAGGCATTGAAAAGTATGGGAAAATGCTGGCTTGATGGATAGTAAATCAGAGAATGTTTTACCTTGAAAGCAGCCTGTTCTCTGAGACCTGTTAAGGAGAAGCTGGTTGAAGACTCAAGCTAAGGATGGGCCAAAGTTCAGGGACCTGGGGAAGGAAAGCAACTTAAAAAATGTGATGACTGAGCATTTTGTTCCAGTTGATCAGTGGGGACAAGCATTTCAGCTTAACATTTTGGAGGCAAAAAGAACAGGAATTTGGAACGTCTGTATCTGTCCTTGGCATAAGTAAACAAGAGGAGTATCCATGAGTCTATTTAAGTCCTATGGGGATGGGTCATTTTTTAATCTGTTTCCCAGAACATAAAAGGGTTGGAGGATTTCACTGTTTTCCAGAATCACAGGGCTCCTGTGAAGTTCACTGTTGTTAGTTTCCATTGCCTGCAACAAAAGAATATACAATAATACACTACCCTAATTCCCAGATGATTTGATTTTGAGTTGCTATTAGTTTCTTATGTCATCTGATGCCTGGTGCAGGAAGAAAGGAAAGAAGGAAGGAAGGAAGGATGGAAGGAAGGAAGGAAGAGGGAGGGAGGGAGGAAGGGAAGAAAGGAGGAAGAAGGAAGGAAGGAAGTCAAGCACCTTAACTTTAATGACATGATGCAAGCTGGAGAGAATGATTCCACCATGGGTTCATAAAAGGGTATACTGTTCACAATCTAAAAAATAAGCAAAACTTCAAAGGCAAGCAGAGACCCAGATTACTACTCTTCAAGTTTTATCTAGCCTGAGAAATCTCTGGGGATGTTCTGACCATCTTTTTAGTGCATCTCAGAAAGAGCTGCCAGTCTTCTTTGTACATTTGTTCTGGTGTAGGAGCTACACGTGCATGATGTAATGAATTTCCCCAAATGCCTCATCCTCCGGAATACAAAAAGAAAGGACATGAAGTGTGAGATACACTGATAATAAAAAGAGCTTTCCTCTTGAGTTCATTTCCTAGTCTCTGCTGCCAAGCCTTGCACAGAGGCTATTGTAAATTTTTCAGTATTGTTCCAAATAGGATTGCACGCTAAGATAATCCCTTAGGAAACCTGATGGACCCATTGCATGATGACGCATAATCACTCTAGAAAGAAAATAAAGAACAATTTAATATATCCCTTTTCTTGCAATAAAGCATATCACAGTACAGTATCTTCTTGAAAAAGGTAAGAATATGAAAATTTCATCCCCACTGCTTTGGCCATCGTTGTAGATGCTCTTATTATGGAAATTGATCAGTAAAGAGAAAAGTTGGTGGGAACATTCAAACACCCTTGCAACATTAATGTTTTTTAAAGGAAAGGAAAATAATCACACTTGGCTTGAAATACGTATGAATTCCTCTTTAGGATCTCGAAAGTACATTACAAATTGTCATTTGTCTTCTAGGACATGACTCAATTATTCCTGGCTTGTAAGTGTTCATCACCTCTTTATGCCTATTTTAACCTCTTTATGCCTATTTTATGAAGTCTCATCATGAACAACAATCTGCTTCTCTTAATAGCACCTCCTTTATAGAGCACATCATTTCCATTTATCTGCTCTTGGACTATGTGTTAAATCCAACTAAATCAATTTTAACAAGCCCCTTCTATGAAGCAATTAGCACCCAGTGATGTCACCCAAATTCCAGTAATTGTGAAACAAATGTCTTCCATCTTTTCTCGCAGGTTTTAAAATTCTGACAACTTGGCATTACTGATCCATTTATAAATGGGATTTAATTTGTCTTTTTAAAAAGTCCCATTTTCCTTAAGAAGTGTGAGTTATATAATAAAAGAAAATATCCTGACATCCAGAGAAATACCTTTGAAATATCTTGGCTTTTATGACACTCCTGCCTCAGAGGCATTCTCTGCATTAAAAATGGGGGCCAATTCTAAGAGAATATGGTATCTGATTGGCCTTTTGTTCATCCCTACACCGATCTGTTGTTGCCTAAGTAAAAAATATTCACCACTCTCTTTCCAGTTTTCTGGTTCCTTAATTCCGGTCTCATTACATTATGCTAATCCTCATCTTGCTGAATTTGTTGCCTATTAGACCACATGCTGAAATAATCAAAACACTTCAGTGTTTCGGTGTCATGGTCTTTTTATCTTCCACTTTACTGAATCCGTCCAATATCATTTAAGGCTGCAGATCTGTCATGTGACTGGAAATCTGCCTTCTCATCCCATCCTCTCCTATTACAAATGTCATGGGGATGACAGTGAGCTCTTTGAAAATGTGATGTCCTTGGTTACTTAAGAGAGACCCAGTTCACAAAGTTCCCATTGTTTGGAAGAGGAGATAAATTTGGTTTCAATTTGGGAATGGATTTCAAGTTGTCTCGACTCCACCTCTAGGGATAGGGCCCAGGGTATAAAAGCACGTCCCCATATTTGCATCTCCTTTCACTGGAAGCTTCCATTCTCTAAATCATAGAGATATAACCATGATTTTCTATTTGGAGGAGGAAAAGCCATGCTTTCTTTTCTTTGAAAAGCAATAGGAAAACGTATTATTTTAAGATGCAGAACTTTAGGGCGCCTGGGTGGCTCATTGGGTTAAAGCCTCTGCCTTCGGCTCAGGTCATGATCTCAGGGTCCTGGGATTGAGCCCCGCATCGGGCTCTCTGCTCGGCAGGGAGCCTGCTTCCTCCTCTTTCTCTACCTGCCTCTCTGCCTACTTGTGATCTCTCTCTCTCTCTCTCTCTCTCTCTCTCTCTCTGTTAAATAAATAAATAAATAATCTTTTAAAAAAGAAAAGATGCAGACCTTTAGATGGGAAGTAGAAAACATGCATTACACGTTTGAAAATTATCAGATATCGAACACTTAATATCAGGTAAGACTAGAAGATGGAGAAAAGGGTAAAGGAGAACAAAGATGACTTCGCATTGCCCCACCAGCACCAGCACTCATAGTCCAGAAGGGAAAGAGAGAGAGAGACAGAGACAGAGACAGAGAGAGAGAGAGAGAGGGAAAGGAAAGAGAAAACTTTAGACAAAGATCCTCTTGAAAAACCCAAGTTTTGAGAGATTATTTGGGTGAAGCAATGAAAGGCAAGCACAGTTAGCTTGTGAAGTCTCCTGAGAGACTATGATTTCCGGGCCTCAGAGCCTTAAATCCTCCCTCCATTCTACCTGTATGTGTACACTTATCCTCTAACTACCTGGAATTCTGTTCATTCCACATACTTTGGATTAAATAGTTTTTGAATAAAAGTGCTTTGAAGAGTGTTGTCATTCTAGCAGCAGCTCTGAATTTAGTGTAAATTAGTTGTTTACTTTTACTTCATATATAGGTTAGACCAGAAATACAGAGGAGACAGAACATGAGAGGCATATAGACTCCTAGAGCATAAAGTACCTTGAAGTGGAAAGTAGGCAAGGGTTTAGAGACATAAAAGTCTGGGGGTGATACATAGAAGGAG
Organism: Ailurus styani; assembly: GCA_002007465.1. Lineage (NCBI taxonomy): Eukaryota > Metazoa > Chordata > Mammalia > Carnivora > Ailuridae > Ailurus > Ailurus styani. The sequence continues at coordinate 87,128 of LNAC01000271.1, read as the reverse complement.
AAAGAGCTATAGAGACACAGGATGCTTCCAGAACCATTCTTAGTTTGCCTGGGGTCAGCCATCTGCTCTGGGATTGGAAAGAAGTTGTATTCCCTTCTCTTTATAATTCCTGCTTTGGCTTTCTACCTGCTTTCTGTTTATTTGCTTTCTACCTTCTTTCTCTTTCACTTTCTTTTTTTTTTTTCTTTTTTTTTTCTCTTTCACTTTCAACTCATCCCCTCCTCTCCATTCTCTTCCTTCACTGTCCTGATTCTTTCACTTAAAGGTTCAAAAATGAAGCCAGTATTATGTGCATTCAACTGCATTATAAGTTAAATCAGTTTGGGGCTCTGGCTTGACGCCCCCCCCAAAAAAGCCCCACCACTTCAGTCTGAAGAAAAAGCGTTAAGAATTTGTAATAACCAAATTACAACCACATTTTGGATCAAAAACAGTGTGCAAATTGGGTCTTGAATTCTTCTGTACTCCAAGGCATAGATTATACACTTTCTGATTATATCAACCCCGATGGAATGATTTTCCCAAACATAGCTGGCTCTGGATGGTATGCTTCAGCTCCACCACAAACAGGTTAGAAAATTATTCAAATATGAGAGATAAAACATACCTTTTCCCTTCCCAAAATTACCACAGCTTTGAGTGTTTCTGTTGACTATAATCATCAGATATAATCACATTAGTACAACTGTATCATAAATACTTCTGGTTTTGTTTTATTGAATTTGCTTGGAATTCATCCAAAATAATTTCTATTCTTGATCACTACATTAAAATCACAAAAGAACATGTTTAGGGCTTAAGTGCGCTGCCCTGAGATTTTATGCATTTACATTATAACCCCATAGGCTGGCCAGAGATGAAAGAAATAGATTTTACCCTTACAGAGAAGCTAATTTAGTGGAACAGAGCTTTTTCTCTGAACATAACATTTCTACATGTTGTTGGTTACTTCATGTGTGTGTAGCTATTCTTGACTTTACCACATGGTATTGGTTAAAAAATAACTGATGACTGACTACCTTTTAGCTTATCAAGATTTAAATTCTGATCATGTAAGCCATACTGCCAGACTCAGAAATATAAAAATCCAAAAACTCTAGAGCTATAGCAATATTGGGCACACTAGTGGGTCGATAGAGAGTTACAGGTGTGGTGCCCTCCTGTACACCTACCATCCAGATTACAATGCATTAGTCCAAATCCTGACACTAAGCAGCTTTTTTTCTTCTCATCCTCCTTCAGGCTTTCCCACTGCCATTGCATTTTTATCTACAACCATAGAGAAGCACATATAAATCCATGATTTCATTTGGGTCATTTTTTTTTAAGATTTTATTTATTTATTTATTTATTTATTTATTTATTTATTTATTTGACATAGAGAGAGATTACAAGTAGGCAGAGGTGCAGGCAGAGAGACAGGAGGAAGCAGGGTCCCTGCTGAGCAGAGAGCCCACTGCGGGGCTTGATCCCAGGACCCTGAGATCATGACCTGAGCCGAAGGCAGAGGCTTAACCCACTGAGCCACCCAGGCGCCCCTCATTTGGGTCATTTTATAATTGATTCTTCTGTCTCCCATAATAAACTGGCATTAAGTAAAATGAGACAAAAGATAGTATTACTCAGGAAGAGATATTAGAGCACAAGAGAATGGTAAAAACAATGACTGCAGTTTATGCAATATGGTAAATTTTAATTGTGAGCTAACAAAAAAAATCAAAATAATTTTACCACCATGTAAGTACAAAGTCAGCCCTCAAAGAGCTAGCAGATGAACCAGCTTGGGTTTAGAGGTCTTAGTATCATTTTGTTGCTTCTTCTAGGTACTTCCTGATGCCCTCTCACCTATGCATTTAGGTGTGTAAGATGCATCCACCCAGAGTCTTTTGGAAGTGCTGCTTTAGAGAGCAACATGAATTTATATAAATCAAGGGGCCATCAGAATATAGAATTTGCTTTTAGCCTTAGCTACAGAGGTCTATTTATCTCTAATCTCTGGCAATCTGACTACTAGACTTACCTGAAGATTGACCCATAAACAAAGTTCAATTCCTCAAATACCAAAAGAGACTTTCCCTTTAGAGTTCTATCTCTGGACTAGTTCTTCATACTTCACTCCTATTTCTTTTCTTTTTTTAAATATTTTTATTTATTTATTTAACAGAGAGAGAGATCACAAGTAGGCAGAGAGTCAGGCAGAGAAAGAGGGGGGAGTAAGCCCTCCGATGAGTGGAGAGCCCAATGCGGGGCTTGATTCCAGGACCCTGAGATCATGACCTGAGCTGAAAGCAGAGGCTTAACCCACCGAGCCACCCAGATGCCCTTTCACTCCTATTTCTGCAGGTCACTTTAAACACTCCTTCCTGGACTAACTCAGATCCTATGGTCTCATGATAAACTCTCAAAGCATCCTCTGTGTTTCCTGGTAAAAACCATACACATTATAATAAATTCAGTTCTTGGAACAGTACAAGAGATTTGCTGACTTCTAGAATTAGACAACTGCCTTCAGAGGTTCTCTAAGTTCTGTAAAGTGTGGCATATGCCTACTGGTACTGTCTTTGAACATTCTGTTGCCACTGTGAAGTTCCCCACTCTGTGATGGATTCTTTCCTACCTTTGGCCCTTGATGTCAACGGACATACGTGAGAAAGAATTATTTCACTGAAAAGTGGAGTTAAGTTCTGGGGTGGACTGGGCACACTAAAGGAGTCCACCCTTGAAGGAGAGAAACAAACAAACAAACAAACAAACCCCTCCATGTGTATAGACACTGAGACACTGATGCTACAGAAATGAACAGGTTGGATCACAAGGCCAGAAGGGGATAGTGATTCCAAATATGGTGTGAGACCCTGTCTCACCACCTCCTTAACCCAGACTCCACTTTTATCAGTTGAGGCCCACTGGACAAATGTCTCATGATGATGTGATGCCTTCCTTCTGAGGACTAACTTTCATTCAGAACATATACTGTCTTGAGAAGACAGTAAATATATTATCAGATTTGTCACAAAAGTGGTTACTTCTGCTCTCTGTCACATTTGATATCCTCTCTTACCCAATCATCTGCTTTTGTTTTCATTTGTCAAGGAATTTCCTGGCCACTAAATAATTGAGCCAATCGGCCTGTTCTTGACTTATGGCTGACATGGCAGGAGACGAGTCCTAAATTCTTTTGGTTGCAGTTTCCATTTTAGTCTCTGTCTACATGGCTTTCTCTTGACTATTAAAGACTCATTTCTGGTCCTGATTATTTTCTTATTCCTTTCTTCTTAATTACTACTGCAGGAAAAAAAAAATTACTACTGCAGGAACTTAAAAAATGCCTAGCCAGGGCTCCTAACCCCACCCTTATTTATGAATTAATCTTATGGTATCACATAAAATTTTGTTAGGAATCTTTTCTCCCAAATAATAACATTTATTGAGCCTTTACTATGGAAATAGATACCGTTTTAAGCACTTTCTATGTATTCATTGATTTGATCATCATAGCAACTGTAATGAAAGAAATCCGTATTCTATAAATGAGGATACTGAGGCACAAATGCAGCTAGTAAATGGTAGAATAGATTCAAACCCAAATCATCTAGTTTCAGAGCCCAAATCCTAGCTTCATCATTTTAATAACATTTAAGTATTATTGATAGGGTTAAATATATGCCAGCTCTATCATAAGATACAGCAGAATAGCATTTCAAACAAAGTTAAGATTCAAATATAAAGCTTGTGTTGAAATCACTTAATTATCAATTTAAACTTCTGAAATATAAATTGGATTATAATAGATCTTAATGGGAGGTCTTGGTTTCATTCTTCGGGGACAATAATTATAATCAACAACAGAAGGGAACACAGAAGATCAAAAACACAGGCAAAGAATTCTATTGATGACTGGTGTGGAATGACTACTATATTTAGTGTCAGTGATCTGGATTTAATTTTATCTCCAACACTTAACTACTTGTATGATCTCTAAAAGTTTACTTTTCTAATACTCCATTTCCCCAGGGTGCTGGAAACTAAGGTTTTGCTGACTGTCTAATACATGCCAGGCTCCCTGTTGTTACTGTACATGCATTATTTTATTGGATTATCAGATCTGTTAGGTGTTTAATATAATCTCCATTATCTAAGTTGAGAACCAGAAGGTCAAAGACATTAAGTAACTTGACCAGAGACAATGGTTATTCAATAGCACAGCTAGATTTTGAATCTAGGTCTGCGTAAACTTCAGGATCTCTAGCTTGTATCATACCAGCTTGGAGAGACAATATATGAGGGATGCCTCTCAGAATTTTGAGGTTTGAATACAGAAAATATAACCAATATTATAGGAAAAATAACTAATATTATAACTGATACCTGGTAAGGATCCAGTGTTTGCTAAGGAGGGATATCAAGTTGACTTTACAAACAGATCTCCAAGTTTGGTATATTGGTTCTTTAAAGCAGAGACTTGGTATAGTTAGTTAACTTAAAGTCATATTAGTCACATAAGCAGATAGCTTTCAGAGGATCTCAATGTCAGAGCTATTAAAAGCCTATCACACTTAAGGAGTTCAATGCCCACAATATAGTTTGCCCTAATAAAACCTTCATGTCCAGCTCCAGAGCACACTCTTAAGATCTACACTTATCACCTTACCCTTTTCTACTTCAGTACATATGGGGTAGAGTTTCAACCGCAAGTACATGAATATTTTTGCTATGTATCCTTGCCCATGGTTCTAGAAACTTCTGGCCATGTGGATTGCTGTATCTCTGAAGTATCAGGAAATTAATGCTCCTCATGAGCAGCTCCCAAATCATGATGGATGGAAGCTTATGTATAAATGATCCAAGTCCTCTTAAGATATTGGGTTCATTGATAAATTATAATGGAATGGAAGACTAACATTTGCTGAATTAAAAACTAAAAATATATATATATTTAGTAGATATTCCCCAAAAAGCAAATGACCAATGCCAAATAATTTTTGTTTTACTTTAACTATAGAGAACTAATCATGGTCAACATCTTGCTAATAGACACAGCATAATTCAGAGTTCTCAACACCAGGTGTTCTACTGGAAACCATACAGGCTGCCCTCACCTACCCTCCACCTGGCCTTTGCCCACATGTAAACTCTTATAGGTCACTTTGACTTAAGTCTAGAGTCAATTGTCCACTGAACCCCAACATAGCCACCAGAGTCTCTTGAAACCACCACCATCACTACACATGACATGTTCTATTATGGTATAATAGAGCACCCTATATAATATTATGTATACTATATATAACCTCTGTATAATATGCACCTTGTATAATATGTATGTATAATATATTTTCTATTATGTATAATATAGCACCCTAGAGCATATTTTCAGGTCTCTGATGACAGTTATTGTTTATTATTAATCACCTGCCTCAACCATCCTAGTCAGAGGTGGGCAACTCATAGACTATCAGTAATTTTTTTCAATGATCATAGAAGCACCCTCCAAATATGTTCATACAGTTGAGGTATCTAGTTTGAAACACATATCATTGACATTGACATATATAGACCATCTTTCCTAAATCAAATACCACAAAACTCTCTGAGTCTCAACTAAATATTTATCCAGGAAAATTTAAACGTATCCTTCTGATTCTCCCATTTCTTTATTTAGGCAATCAAGAACATAAATTTCATACATGTATAGAATGTAAACTTATTCTATCTAAACATGTGATATTCTAAAGTATGTGGATTTCTCTTTAATCAAAATTGAAGAATATAGGGCACTTAACACACTCATCAGATATGTTTATCACAAATTCACTGTGATCCTTTCTTTGCAACACTTAACGCATAGTTTAGAGAATTACCTTCCGATTTTTAGGTCTTCTATTTCTCCACTGAGTCATGATATAATGCTTTAAGGTAATGACTGTATAATTTAAAAACTATTCTTTGATCTTTGGAAAGCTCCAGGCAAAAAGATTGTTACGTATTGAATTTTGTATGGGAATTAATACAATAGTATATCCAAGAATATTACATCATTATTAATTTGAAATACCACTAATTCAGAATTTGACATAGCCTTGACCAGAAATTGATTTGTAGTTTATCTTTAAAACTTTATGTAATAACACACATAGACATACACACACACACACACACACACACACACACATTACATATTCAACAGGATAATGGATATTGACAAAATTATAAAATTAGAGTAAATATGAGTAATACAAAACCAAATTACCCCCTTTGGATTTTTCTAAAACCTGCTTTCTTTCTAACTACACAAGAAAACATATCTATGCTAGAAAACTAGGAAATGAAGAATGTCACTGCTATCCACCTTCAGACAGATTTGACTATTGATATTTTAATTGATATCACTAACATATATATTTAGCTGAGTTCTTTTCAGCCATCCCTAACTTCACGATATATTTTCCCCTTTGATTTCTTGTGTTTCACACTTTTCCATATGCCATATATTAACCAATCATTCATATAATTGCTCTCAAGAACTGCAGAGGAATAGGAGGTAAGTTATGGCATTTTAATATAGTTGACTAGATAGGATATAAAAACACATAAAGTGGTATTAAAATAGCAGGAAAGGATGTTATTAACACATTTAATAAGTAAGCAATGATCTATAAAGACCAGGGTGCCTAAGAAAGACTTCATGGAGGAGATGACGAGGTTTCCCTTATTGATTTAATAAAATCAATCAAATTTTAGAAAATAATCAGTAAAAGTAAGAACCATTCATACAATCTTCTCAGAGAATGAAAAACCAGGACTCAGTGGGGGGGGGTGCGTGAGGGGGAAGGCAAGTAAGTCCAATAGTTTGAATAGATCAAAGCCAACTAGGAAATCATTTGCACTGCATTTATTGAGACGGTACTATGGAGGCAGTGTTGGAGGTTACACGAGACAAAAAAGAAGTACTTTGTCTTTGCCTTCATGAATCTCACATTTCTATGGAAGAGAAAGCTGTCTAAGGAAATAGTAATGTCCGCGATAATTATGTGGCAATCTAATAAAGGCTATGGTCAAAACACATTTGAGTGCTATAAAAATGCGAGTTGTGAGAGACGTGCTCTGCCCAAGGACTGATAAGAAAGTCACTGGCTAAAGCATTTCAAAGGCTGGTAGATTTTTGACCTTGTTTGTGTGTGTCTGGCATTCATTCATCCATATACCAAGAAATGCACTCATATACTAATAACTGAAATAAGTATTTTTTTTCCAATGGGAAATCATCCTTCTTCTACCTCTATTCCAACTTTTGACAAATGATCCATGCCTCATCAGTTTGATGCACTCCATGACAGGTAGCTGGAGTAATTGGTTCAGAGATGGGCCTGTGACCCAAGCCAGTGAAAGGCAGGTGAATTGCTGATTATACTCAGCTGATGAGACAAAAGCCTGGAGCTGCATATACCCTCACAAAGTGGGAACCTGCCTACGAATACAGCCCAAGAGAAGGACAAACTTATACATGGAGACAAATAGACTAAGTTCTAATGACATTACTTAAGGTCCTGAATATAGGTGTGAAGAGAGCAAACTCCAAACTGGGCTTCTCAGTGACATGATTTTGAGAAGAGAGGGTGTGCAAGAAATTCCCTTTTGCTTAACCCCCTTTGAGTTGGGCTGCATTCAATAAAGAGTAGAAAATGTTTTGAGTGTTATATGGACTTAATCACGAGCAGGTTCTTCTCAATGAGGAGTCAAATTAAAAAACAAAAACAAAACAACTACAACAACGTTAGCCTATGTGAATGAAGAAAGAAATTGTCTCAGCAAACCTATAGTTTTAAGGTACTTCCATCAGCAACACCTGGCATGTGGTAGTGTATTCTGCTTTAAGACATGCCTACCAAGCCCAAGAATCTCTATTCCTAATTCTGTGAATCATCGTCACTAAACTGATACTGTTTGTGCTGATAAAAATCCTTTTAGAGATCTTCTTTTGTTTGTTTTGTTTCAGACACAGGATTTTTTTCTCTGTGCAATTTCTCTTATTTTCATTGATGCGCCAGTGGTGTGAGAGACAGATTGGTGTGATTCCATTCATTGGCACCTCCTGAAATGAAAGCTGCCACATAATAATTACTGGTGAGAAGGTGCCTGGTTGTGGAATCGCCAGTTCCAACAAAATAGAAATGAGTTGTATTTAATCTCCCTCTTCAGGAGGCTATTTGTCTCATCATGGAATCTGGCAGTCACTTTTTTTTTTTAAGGGAACAGGATGAAGACGCAGTAGGATTTGCATGTTTTCACGGAGTGTAGAACCAGAAATTGTTCCTGAACTGGAAAACTACTCAGCGCTAATAATACCAGGAAAAAAAATGAATGAAGATAATAAAAGGTATTTGTCACTATCAAATGCAATGCTTTTCTTCAACCTGATTGTAAATCCCCATTGGGAAGTCTAAAAGGGCTTTTAGCCACCAATACAATCTGGTTAGTTTAAAGGAACAACTGATTATTTTAAAAAGTAAGTAGATCAATGGCCACTGTTAACGGGACATTGGAGCAAGCCATGGCTGTGGTAGATTATGAGGACAATTATGCTGACATTATTCACTAACGGTTTTTGAAAAGGGCTAGAGAATGAAATCAAATTGAGAAGAACTGCAGGAAAAAATGATTATACCAGCATCAGCTTCATGAACACAATTCAGCAATGTCCTCATTGTGGATAAAAGCTAACAAAATGCCAAGTAACAATACCTTCTGAATTTATTCCAACAACTTATCACTAACTAGTTGTGTAGAAGTGGGTGTAGAGGAATTCATGAGTTCAACTGCTCGTTTGTATGTTTTGCTTTTGTCTTTTTTTGTTTTGTTTTGGTTTTGGTTTTGGTTGTTATTTTTTTGTTTTTCTGGGGGGGATTTTATTTTAGTGGGGGGGCTGTTGTGCAGTTGTGGCCACAAAACAAGGGAGGATTTAGTTCTGCCACCCTAAATAAAAAGTCACCATGAGGAGGACCATCTTACAGATAATTTTATCACAGTCTATTGTCAGCATCCATCATCTTTTCTAGGCTACTTATGGGTATAGGACACAGCTTAGCAGCAAATAAATAAATAAATAAATAAATAAATACAGCCTTCCCCAAACAAAAGAACATATTTTTCAATGAAGCAAAAAGGTAAAATGCAAAGGATAGGCCTTTGTAGATATTTTGAGAGAGGAGCAAAGCCTGCATATTTCTTGAACTACTACAGTGATATCAGCAGATATGTGTTTGGAAAAAATTGACAAGCCTGTTGTAGTATGCCTTGAATTGTCGGAGATGGAAAACCAAAGCAAAACAAAATTTAAAAAAACAAAAACAAAAAACAGAGGGAGCCCTCAAAACATTAGGAGATGGTATATGCATTGAACAAAGAGCCCACAGTTTTCTAGAAGCTTTCCATTCCTGGCATGTATACACTGTCCTTCTTGGCCCTCAGTGACCTTGAGGCAGTGACCCACCAGGTATGGATTTGGTATTCCCTCTGGGACGAGTGCTCACCACAGATGCTCAGTCTTTTGTCATCACACTTCCTAGAAACTGGACTCAGGAAATGAGCTTGGAGTCCACTGGTGATCACTGAGAATGTTGGCAAAACAAAAACCTCCCTTTCTTCTGTTTAATTCCAACCCAAAGAGCAACCTATGCCCTCCTGCTTTTCCTAATCTTCACCTCACATGCATCCCCCCTTTCTCTAACTGTCCTTACAGGCAATCTAATGTTCATGTTTAAAGACCTCTCTCCCCCAGAACAAGGAGCAAAACTACATCTTCTCTTGCCAGCTTTCCTGACCTGTTTAATTGGACAACCATTCTTCAGCCACTTGAGCTTAAAACATGTGCGGCCTTTGATACCTTCTTCTCACCGTCCCTTTCATCGAATCACTTGCTAAACATTATCATTCTTCAGAGTCTTTCATATACTAGACACTATTCACAGTCTCACACCCACTGCAAGAACTTCCTAACTCACCTCTTTCTCGACTACTACACTAGTATACATCACACACCTGAAGGAATCTGGTTGTGCAAATACTCATCTCAGAAATTTTCCTGATTCCTAGCTACCCTCAAATGTTACTCCCAGCTCTTTTACCTTCTCTCATCCACACAGTTTTGTATAAGACCTTCAGCCAACACTGTTCAACTGTCACTAAGTCCATAATACCCTAAGAAAAGGCGCAGGGAGCTGTGTGGGGTTTTTGCACATTTTCCCATTTCAATATTTACTATTTGACTTTTTCATGTCTGCCTCGGTAGCACAGTCAGTTAAGAATCCAACTCTTGGTTTCAGCTCAGGTCAGGATCACAGGGTCCTGGGATAGTCCCATGTCTGTGTCAGTATTCGGTGGGAAGTCTGCTTGAAGATCCTCTGTCCCTCCCCCCACTCACTCTCTCTCGCTGTCTTTCTAAAATAAATAAAAGAAACTTTAAAAAAATATTTGACTTCTTCAAATTTTTGGCATCCATTCTTCTTGAGTAAATAAGTATCAAATTTATCAACTATGAAATGCGAAAACAAAATTAACTACCTTACTATGACACACAGATCTGCCCTAAGTATTAAGTAAAACTCTCCCCTTAATGGAGACAGGTTGAGAAAAACACCTTATCCTAGGCATACAGTTAGAATACATTAGTGATTTGCAGGAATGAATTAGGCTTTTTGCACAATTAAGCGCATCCTTTATCATTTCTGTGCCCTGACTAAATCTTGAGCCAACAGGAAAAGAAGAGGTAGTAGGATATCTCTGCAGGGAAACTTACTCATAAAATTCCAATTTATAGAATTATAGGGTTCCCATTTGGTTTTCATTAATTTTCACATTTCCATTTGCCCACAAGACAGCTCAGCTCTGAATACCTCCAACAGAACATGGTCAAATTAAATCGACCACAAATTGACTACAGCTTCACCAAGAATCACCTCCTCCTTGAGATTTCCCTAGTTTTGTTAATGACTCCACTATTTAGAAAACATTGATTTACGCTTTTTGTTTCTTGCCATTCACTCATCTTCTCCTTCCTAATGATGTGGAACTTATCAAGACTCTTAAATCCATGTTCTCCTTTATACTGCTGATACCACCACAGTAGTTAAGATTCTCATAGCTTCTTAGCTGGAAAGCTTAACTGAGCTCTGGTTTCCTCTCTCCCATTTGAATCTATCCAACATTCCACTGTTGTACTTCCAGGTACATGGGTCCTGCCTTCACTCAAAACGTCCTGTGGGTCCATTTGCGAAAGCATCAGGCCTAAATTTAATCTGCGGACAGGCTTATTAACACATTGCTATGACACTGACAGGCCTTGCCACCACCTTCTATGCCTTAAGTCCAAGTGTTAGCCTTTTTTTCCCCTTAAAATCAGTAAAGAATGTATGATGCACATGGATCTATGTCTTCTAGAGCTATGCTGCACTAGACAAAGCAAAAAGCAAAAAGAAACTTTTTAAGGCTAGATAATAGTTTCATATTATTTATAGAACAATAATAATTCCTACATAGTCCTTATCTTTTGCCCGACAGGGCTCTAAGAGCTTTACTATATTAACTCCTTGAATCATTACAATTCTATGAAATGAGTAGAATAAAGGAACAACACCATAGTTCCCTCCATCCACAGTCAGATTAATCTTTCTAAATCACAACTCAAAACCTAGCATCACCTCTAAAAACTTAAATATTTCCCTGTCGATTTACAATAAATTCAACTATCTAACATGGAAGTCAGGGCACTGGACATCCTGACTCTAAGCTGCCATATCACCTTCTACTCCCCTAGCCCGGTGTCACACTAAGACCTCCTTCAATAAACAAATCTCTTGCTTCCTACCTTCCACATCTTTTTCCAAGTTCCTTCCACGACTGCTGGATCTGCAAAAGGAAACTGCAGTCAGCCTTCAGCCATCAGTTTTTGCCACCAGTTGTTTTTCTGAAGATCTTAATTAACCCACTTGGATGTGATTCTCCTTCCTCAATACCTAATATAGCGTTGCAAATCTTTTAGCATTGACCACTTTATCAGGTTCTCTCCTCAAATGTAGCAACTTATGATTTTTTTCTCTATTGTGGTGGAAATTCATTGAAGACAAGTCTGTGCCATTTTTCACCATCCCCTCCCCCCCAGGAGAATGAAATAAGTTGATGAATATAATTGATTAGAACAACACCTACTGTATGGTAAGTGCACAATAAGGCAAAGCATTATTAGCTAGACAAACTACTGAATTTTCATGAGAAGTTCACCAGCACCATGGTCCCTTTGTCATCAGCTAGGGCCCAAGGCCTGACCTTTACTGACCACTTGCTTGTACTCACCAACCTCTATTCCACATTTTTCTGTAAGGTCTTCTTTCCACCTTCTCTCTTGAGCAAATGGAACACCAAACTGCCCCTTGAGAGGTCGGAGTGCTCTGACAAGACACCAGGTGGGCCACCCACACGAGTTTGAGCTTATTCCCTGACTCCCACCTGTGCAGATGGACCATGGAGGGACCTGGAATGAAGGTCACTGAACCCCCATTCACCCTCTCTTGGGGAGACACACCTTCGGAAGCCAGTCCCTGTGATTTCCTTATTTGCTGCAAATCAAGTTTTCTCTGTGCAACAGCTCCACCTAGTACAGTCTCTGACTCACCAAGGAGGGAACTCACACTCGTTCACTTACACCTTGACTTAGGTATGGCTCTTCCCATTTCTGAAGTGAAGAAGCTGTATCTCATACAGGCCAAATAGCATTCTCACATTTTACACAGCCCCCGGTGGCAGTGCAAAGCAAGGTTTTGAACCAAGATATTTTTTACTTTAAAGCTGTCACCAACAAGACCCCAGTGTGGTGCTTAAATGGGATGTCTCTCCATCAGATGGGGCCCCCAGACGTGCGGATCCAGTGGAAGCCGGTAGCAGGGGATTGAAAAAATTCACCTGGGGCAAAACAAAGGAGATAGAAATTTATCGAAGACCCTGCAAGGGAGCCTCAGGCAGGATAGCAGGAGAGGCTCTGTAATGAGGTAGCGAATTGAGATCAAGAATCAGAGGCTTGGGGCACCTGGGTGGCTTAGTTGTTAAGCGACTGCCTTCGGCTCAGGTCCTGATTCCAGGGTCCTGGGATTGAGCACCGCATCAGACTCCCTGCTCAGAGGGAAGCCTGCTTCTCCCTCTCCTACTCCCCCTGCTTGTGTTCCCTCTTTCGCTGTATCTCTCTCTGTCAAATAAATAAAATCTTAAAAAAATCAGAGGCTTAACCAACTGAGCCATCCAGGTGCCCCTAGGAGAGGCTGTTTTTAAAGGGGGACAATGAGGAGTTATGGCAACCTATGAAATTCTCCCTTTTTGGTAACTGTGCCTAGTTGGAAGTAGCCCATTAGTCCAGGAATATTTTGAGGTGGGTCACCTGATGGAACTTTTCTACATTCCATTGCTCAAGCCTGTTTGCCTGGAAGGGGGCTCCACACCCAAGACCTGACCTTTACTGCTCAGCCGTTTATACTCATGGACAATCCTCTGGCATTTTTCCTTAAGCTCTTCTTCCCAGCTTGTCTCTTAACTCAGGCAAAGAAACCTGTGGGCATAATACCTCATAATGGGAACCAAAACTATCCCTCGAGCAATGAGGACTCAAGCTGGCAGGAAGAGCTCTTGTGGCCCAGGCCACTCAGACTCATTCAAATGTAACCCCAGACTCACACCTGCACAGACGACCATGGAGGGACCTCTAGAATGACCAACAGCTACCTTTACTTCATTATAATTCTAAAATCTGCCTAAGGAGAAACACAAACATCATTTACATGACATAACTATGTCTGTGTAGGCATGTTTTCTCGAGGTGCATACACCTGTGCAAACAATGACAAGGTTCCCCCTTCTAAAGATTCCTCCTAACCCTAATTAAAAGGAGCTCATTCACCCTTGCTCTGGGAGTTCCAGCCTTGGAAGTCATTCCCTGTGATCTCCTTATTTTAAGCTGCAAATAAAGGTTCCTTTGGGTGACAACTCCACTTGGTGTATCTGAGACTCACCAAGGAGCAAGTACATGTGGGTTCAGTTACAAAGCTAATACTCTCTTTTGTATATTTTGCTGTCAGTCAACACATCTTGGTGAGTGCTCATTTATCATGTTAATTATGGATTCTGAGGCTAAAAGTCGGATTGAGGGTTGCTGATCCAAATCCTTTATTTCAGACTAAACATAGCTTATTAATGTTAAAAAGAGAAGCACAGGCCCCAAATGAGGCATTTATGCCAAGTCACTAAACTCGGTTTTAATACCTAGCCTAATTAAAATTTCAACCTCCCTCAGGACGGCAGTCTTAACTGGTCAGGAATTCCCTGTTCCACAGCAGTGAGGTAATCCGCGTGGTAGGACCCCTTGCTCTTTTCCCCTAAGGGAAGTGACCTTGTCTCAAAGGATCCTTCCTTTTCTTTCGTTAATTATTTCCTTGCCCCATCTTCTTTCCTCTAAAAACCTCCCATTTTGTACAACTCCTTGGAGTTCCCCTCTACTCCGTAGAGGGGATGCTACCTGATTCTTGAATCAATTAATAAAGCCAATCCGGTGGTTAAAATGTAGTCAGTTAAATTTTGACACTGCCTTTAAACCAATCACAATGCGTGTGTGCACGGCAGGGGTCCCCCCACCCAGCCATTTTCTGACATCAGCTGGATGTCCTCCGAGTCAACTCCATTCTGACACTATTTGCCCAGAGACAGCATCAGATTCTAAGGGTTTGGGGCTCCAGTCCCACAGGACGGCCCCTCCCGTCCCACTTCAGATGACAGTCACAATACCAGGTTCTTACCTGTGCTCCTGACACACCAGCTGTAGGGGAAGTTTCCAACGACCCCCTCCTTGGGTTTGATTAGTTTGCTAGAGGGGCTCAGGACTCAGAGAGTTATTTACTCCAATTATTTACTGGATAATGGTTTCTTATAAAAGGCAGTAACTCAGAAACAGCCAGGTGGGAGAGAAGCCTAGGGCAAGACGTGGGGGAAGGGCAGAGTTCTCAGGCCTCTTCTGAGCAAGGCACTCCCCAGGTCTCATTTTCATTAACCCAGAAGCTCTCCAAACCCTGTGCTTTGGGGATTTTTATGGAGGCTTCATATCACACACACACATATACACACAAACACACACGATTTAATTGATTAAATCAGAGGCCATTGGAGATTAATTCAACCTCTAGCCCCTCTCTCCTCCCCAAAGGTCTGGCATCCTTAGGTGCAGGCCAAAGTCGCCTCATTTGCATAACAAAAGGCACCCATACACTCTCGTCATCTAGAAAATGCCACAAGTTTCATCTCTGTGCCAGAAATGAGGACAAACACTATTTCTTATTATAAATCACAATTTCACGGCTGTATATAAAGTTTTTTTTTAAGGTTTTATTTATTTATTTGTCAGAGAGAGAGAGAGAGAGCACAAGCAGGCAGAGTGACAGGCAGAGGCAGAGGGAGAAGCAGAGGGAGAAGCAGGCTCCCTGTCAAGCAAGGAGCCCAATGTGGGATTCGATCCCAGGACCCTAGGATCCCGACCTGAGCCGAAGGCAGCTGCTTAACCAACTGAGCCACCCAGGCGTACCTGTATATAAAGTTTTGCAGGGATGCAGCCGTATTCCTTCATTTACATATGGTTTATGGCTGCTTTCATGACAGTTGCTCAGTTATTACAGAGTTGTGTAGTTGTGACAGGCCTAAAATATTTCCCATCTGGGCCTTTACAGAAAAAAAATTTAAAAATGCTGACCCTTGGTCTCTGTCAGTGATTCTCAACTTGGGTGCATAATAGAATCACCTACCATCAGGTCCTCCTACTTCTAGAGACTCATTACATGAGTCTGGAATAGGAATGTAGGCATTTATGGTTTTTAAAAACCTCTCAGGTGATTCTAATGTGCAGTCAGGCTTAAGAATCACTGGCTAGGAAATGCTTTTACAAGCTGATTGTGATAACAATCAAAACCACTGGAGACAGAATTAGAAAATATGACCAAGTCACAATTCAGAATTTTGTAATATGCCTGGTTGCTAAAGATACTGGTATGATTTACTCAGTGATTGCATGAAGCTCGCAATGTATAAGCACTAATTTTCTGGCTCTGATGATAAAGCCACTGGAAAGCAGAGAGAGGAGCCCCATAATACAGTCTGGGATGAGTCTAACACCTACTTGATTTCCCTAAACAAAACTCCATTTTATTCCAGAGGATCAGACAAAGGCAGTTAATTAGAAGATCATTTGTGCCTTGATCAGAAGCCTCACTCTGTGAACAGTGCAGAATGCCACTTACCTTAAACACAATTGAAGCAAGAGGAACTCTACTCTAATGCACTTGTGTTGTCCATCATCTACCTAATCAGCTTATAATTGTAGCTAGTTGTCATATATATCTCATATGAATAATGATTCTTTAAAAAGAATTGCCCCCCTATACACACACTCACAAACGCACACAGCCTGCAGTCCACATTTATGTAAAAAGGCTTATAAATCATGCAGCCACAATTTTTTGGCTGCGAGTATGTGGTGGGTGGGTGTGTGTGTGCGTGTGAGAGACAGAGAGAGAGAACTACGTAAACACAACTAAGATTATATTCTATAGCTTGTGTCCTTCTAATTTAATAGAAATGTGGTAGACTTTGGAAATTAGAAAAAGCCATCCAAAGAGGAACCCATCTATGAAGAGGATTTCTCTAGAGTTTTCATACTCACTCACCTGATAAAAGATACTTTCACACAATACTTCCCACAGAGTTTGGGAAGTTCCTGGAGATGTAAACTACTAGGAAGGATATCCAGGGTATGACACAACCAGGGTCTAGAATTTACTCCCCAGTGTCATTAGAGTTAGTTACGGTAGCCACAGAGAAACCATGCCAAAAGCTCCCACCACCACTCCTCTACTCAATGTGAAAGTTATTTGCACTAAGCCTGTGCCCATCAGACCCTCACAGAGAGTTGAAGTCTGTGTCTCTGAAAGACAGGGGAGGCCACCATGATAATGGGATGATCATATTAATAGCAATCATTTCCTTCCCCATAACTCCTATCAACCTGTGTGCAAGGAACTTCTATTGCTCAGAGGTAATGGGGAGAAAGAATCTACCCTACTTCCTTCTCTCTCTGTTGGAAGGGATATCATTTATTGGATTGTTGGGGCCACGGAAGTACAGCAGCCATTGGTCCTTGCTTCTCTCTCTCGGGCAGGACCGATGCGGTGAAGGCTGACGGTGCCACCTGAATCTCAGAGTCTTGCCCTGTTTGTGCTTGGTAAGGTGTGGGGCTGACCACCTCCCTCCCCATATCCAGCTGGGTGAATGTGTGCTCCACAGATGCAGCCCCCACCCCACCTGAATTTTAGGTTTGGAGAGGAGAGAGGGTCTGTTAGGAAACCTAAATTTATGCTCCTGCTATGTCTTTCAACCAAAATAGGCAGAAATAAAGCTGGCCCACTGATTCGGAATTTGGAGGGGAAATGTATGTGATTAACTAGCAGCTTCAAACCTGCAACAATACCCTTTGAGGTATTTACTATTCTTCCCATGACTGGGGACACAGGTTTTTCATAACCCTGTAAAGTCACTGAAAGAGGTATTTGTTTCAAATCACTTTTGAAAGTTTCTGGCTATCCCTTCTCAATGTGCTCATAGGTCTGCTGAAGAATCTACAGTAATTTATTTCCCCTTCTGTCTATCCTTCTACCACACCGCCAGCAATGTGTTTCTTTTGACAACACACATTACCCTAAACTTTGGTTTTTCTTCCCCAGTAAGCTCCACCAAACAGATTGGTTATTATTCCCAAGAAGTTTTCTGTCCCTTAACTAAGCATATGGAGTTACAAAGAATACACCAAGGGGCACCTCGGTAGCTCAGTGGGTTAAAACCTCTGCTTTTGGCTCAGGTCATGATCTCAGGGTCCTAGAATCAGCAGGGAGGCAGCTTCCTCCTCTCTCTCTGCCTGCCTCTCTGCCTACTTGTGATCTCTCTCTCTCTGTCAAATAAATAAATAAAATCTTAAAAAAAAAAAAAAAGAATACACCTAGATGTGGAGAGGGGAAGAGACTGGGATTGCCAATTTCATTCTCTAAACGAAAATTATTGACTTCCTACCATATGCCAGGCACTGGAGATACAGAAGCAAAACACCAGCTATCTCTACATTCAGAGACATCACAGTCTAATGGCTAAAGTTCAGTGGTACGTTACCTTGACCAACTATTGGATCTTCTACAAGCCCCTTGAGCTTTTGTTTCCCCATTCTGTGCTGCTCTGTGATGGTACCTGTGGTCCCTGAAAAGAAAGATATGTTGATAATAATACAGCTACAGAGAAGAAAGGCATGAACAAAAGCCATTTGGGAAACCATTGACAGGAATTCTATTTCTCGTTCCTCTTCTCCTTTGCTTAATTCTAGGTAAGAATATGAAGGGGATTTTGTGAAATCTGTTCCTCTTCTTCCCCAAGTCACAGAACAAGAAAACTACCCATCAGATCAAACAAAGCAGCTCCTTCATGCTCAAGGCAACTCATGATAAAAACAGAAGGAAAAATATATATGACTTCAAGTAGGAATAGAGTCGTAGAATTTAATAAACTTTTAAAAACAAAAATTATTTATCCATTCAACTGTTTTAGAGAAGAATTACCTAAAAAATAGAAAGTAAATAAATAATAACTATGAACAAGACTGAATGTAGTAAATAGCCAGAATTGTTTCAAATTACTACTGAACATTTTTTTAGAGCTGGCCCTGAAGGATCAAAGACTCTTAATGATGCAGCAATCAAATAACACAACTTGCACAACACTCTGCATTATTATTATTTCAGTGATGAGGAACACTTTCAGAGGTTGGTTCTACATTAACATACTGGAAGGCAGATGGTCATCACAATTTTAAGAACATCATGAGTTAATCTTGGCCTTGGCTTCCTTCAAACATTACAAATCATGCAACTTTAAAATCTGCCAGTTTGAGTGCAAATTGTATCTTTAATGTTCTTCTTCTTTTTTTTAATAAGCTCTAAAATTTTCTTCTTGAAAGAATTCATCAATCTGTCACGGATTGTGGAGAGAGCGGGGAATCTGGAAGAGGTTTTTCAGTTTGGATAATTGCAATGAAAACTGTAATCTTTACTAACTTAGTCATAAACATTGATCTGATTTTTTAAATGAACTAGAAGACAACCATCAAATTATATAGACCCACAGTACATTGGCATGTTAACAATATATTAGTGCAATTTTGTTT
>LNAC01000271.1:0-67717 GCA_002007465.1 Ailurus styani | reverse complement strand
TGATCTGATATTTTAAATGAACTAGAAGACAACCATCAAATTATATAGACCCACAGTACATTGGCATGTTAACAATATATTAGTGCAATTTTGTTTGGGGTGGTTGTTTCCTTTGTATGTTTTCTTTTATGACTTTGATCATGACATTCTGCTTACAGTTTTTAAAAATCAAGTCTGACATCACCGATGTTCCCTCTCTAAGAGCACACAAAAAATGNTGGGTGGTTGTTTCCTTTGTATATGTTTTCTTTTATGACTTTGATCATGACATTCTGCTTACAGTTTTTAAAAATCAAGTCTGACATCACCGATGTTCCCTCTCTAAGAGCACACAAAAAATGTAGAAGAATCCATTTTGAAATCCTAACCCTGCTATTTCTCAGCTGAATGTCTTTGGAAAAGTGACTTAACGTCTCTGAAGATTTCAAGTAGGAATAGAGTACTTGAATAAAATAAGAATGATCAATGAAATATGAATGAATAAAATAAGAATGATAGTACCTACCTTAAAGGTTAGCATAAGGAATAAAGAAATTTTACAATATTCTCATTTCTCCAAACAACCCACATCAAACCAATCTTTGTAATAATTCACATATTCAGCGTTTTCCCAATGATTCTTCTCTGATGCATGCATCAGTTCCCATGTAAAAAAAGATAATTTTGCTGAAAGGTATTTTCATTGCTGAAAAATGCTAGAAACCAAATTATTCATGGTTCTCCCACTGAGTTTAGGTTTTAAGCATGAGATGTGCGTTTTGGCAGTGGAGTGGTAATGGTTCCGGGCTGCTGGTTAAGGGAAATACTGCTGGCCTCTAAATATATTATCCTTTGCTCCTGTGAATTATCTCCTCATGTTTGTTGAGAGAACAGTGCTTACCTGAAATGCTGCAGTATCATAAAATCATTCTTCAATAATACATTCTGGGTGAAGGGGGGATATATCAGTTAGACAAGATTCTCAGGCCATAAGATTTCAGTAATCAAGTCAAGTAATCAATGGGTTTTATAGCTCATAATGGATAAATTCATCTTTCACTTAAATAACCTGAGTAGCTAAAAGCTTTTGGTAATTTTCTCATTATAAAATTCAGTTGTTTAAAGACAAACTGTTTTTCTAAAATCGACCAAGCATATGCTGTAAATCACAGTTCTGACAACTTGCTCTTACAACCCTCTATAAATACCTTCCTTTCTGAAGTAGATTGTGGATTCATAGAATATTCATTTGTGTGCCTGGACACTCCATCAAACAAAAAAAATTCTGCATGATTAAACGGAATATATTATTCTGCCTTTGTATTTGCATAATAAATCAGACCTACACTGTGGGTCACTGAGCGCTAGTTACGGCATCTAACAAGTTGTACCTTCAACCTAGCTCTCAATTTTCAAATTAAAATAATTTTAAAGGGATACAAAGTTTCCACAATTATTGAATTGCAAATGGTATTCAAGAACATGGGAACTATTTTAATATGAACATTGCAGCTATGTGATGCCAAAGCAAATAATTCTATCCATTATACAATTCAGGATTTGACCTACTATACAATGGCTCATATACCTACTTTTGAGATTGAATGCTGTATTAGGGTATTATAGATATAGAATTGTGTCACAGTCCAGACTTAAGTATCAACAATGGGATATTTCTGCTTATATCACTCTGTGTTCACCCTACTGCCTGTTTAGGTAAAAAGGTATTAACTATACTATCTTCAATGGAGGTATATACAAAGAAAACTGGATTCGAGTCAAGACATTCAACCATTAGATGTTTAAATTCTTAAGATACTCAAATTGAAAGTAACAATGATCCAAAACTGATCTTCACTCTGTTCATAATTAACTATTAAATGTATAATATATGAAAAAATATTATTTGGGGCCTCTGTGATAATTGGTGATTGAAATCTATATTACATGTGAATACTTGTAAATAATGAAAACTATATTGAGTGAAAAACACAAGAACTAATAAGAGTGCACCTCTGTATTAAAGTGGGTGCTTCCAAATTGGAAGCTAAATTATATTCTTTCAGGGTTTCAGATTTATCTGATCATGTCTGCAGATGGGGGTGAGGCAGGTCTTTCAGAAGCCTATTTATATAATAGTTCCAGTAGCCTTCTGAGAAATATCTTACCTCAAGAGAAAAGAGAGTTGAGCAGCACTAAGCTGGTCCAGGAACAATGAAATAATGGCAAAGAGGAAGAGTGGTCTTGAGTAGAGAAGAGTTTTGATCACTTACAGCTTTATAATCCAATCTTCATGAATTTATGTCTGTCAGTTGAGCAGATTGGTTAGAATTTAATCACTAAAAATAAAAGAACTTCTTACTGAACTTTGTATAAACATTGAGGAAATGAAGTAGTTCTACTTTGTACCTGGGAAACAGAATAAATCAAAAGTAGGGGAATGAACTATCATCTCTCTTGGTCTTATGTATGTGAATGTGAAATATGGACATTCATGTGAGCAAAGATATAGACCAGAGAAAGAAGGAAATAACATAGAATATCAAGTTTTTGATGGCCTTAACAGAAGACAATGGAACAGAGCAGAAACAAACAAACAAACAAACAAATGAAATAAAAGGTATATAGAATGCCCCCTGGAGACTTTGATGACTACATGTTTATAGCTTTTCTACCTCTGATTTTATAATATATGAAAAGAGTATAGGAAAATGAATCAAAAAGGACACATAATAGAGCAAATATAATTCACTTGTGACCTTACCAAAATCAGGAAGAATTAGAGGAAAATAGAGTTCTTGTAGGTGAACACAACAAAAAATAACCACAACAAAATTCCATTACTGATATTGTGATCTCACATTTACACTTGACTGGGATAATCTCATTAATTTCATAGATCAGATTAGCATACTGTAGTTACCCTAAATACAATACTCACTATACTCATTGACTCATTCCTTGAATAAACCATTTTTCCCTAATTACTTAAAAGTCAGCTTTTCCTGGCATGTCTATATCTGCAAATATAGGCAATGGCATTCCTAGAAACGTGAGTCATGAAGCCAACACAATATCTAGACAGCTGCAGATGTATTTGTTCTTCCCTTAGTTGAGTGCTGATGACTCTTGGCTTACTTTTTTTTTCCCCTTGAATTTTATTAATACATATTACAGCAGTCTACATCTTCCAAAAAAGTCAACACAGTGATTAATACTGACCCTTGGGGTATAATTTTATGTCATTAGCAGAGTGAAACCAACAGCAATAGCAAACTGATGCATTTTTTAAGCTTCTCTGCTCAGCCCCATTTCTGTGATTTTTAATACACTCTTACAAGTCAAGTTTTGTCATTTTCTCAGAAAACTGAACGTCTGGGATGATACTGCCTTCCTTTGTTGTTGCTTCAACAAACGTTCACGTCTACAATGCCATCAGACAGGACCCTAAAAATTGCATCACGACAGTATAACACAACTGAGTTTGGTGTTGTGGTACAAAAGATATCAATGCCAAGGCATTGTAAAAGGAAGAGTCCTTTGTTTGAAAATTGTATAGAATTGTATAAAATTAGTTAGGGATTTGAACTGAACGTTTTGAGGCAGAGTGTTTCAGCTCCATATCTTTAATCAGTTTCTGAACATTTGAGTTCCCACAAATTGCATATTCCCTGACACGTAGCAGATTTTTAAGAAATGTGTATTGAATAAACAAATGAATAATTCCTTAGATTTTGAGAGTGCGGTAGAATTGCAAATATGAGCTTTCATTAGACTAAATAACCTCTGTAAGATGGACCATAGATGGTGGAGTCAGATGACTGGTAGTCATTATGTCACTGCTTGGTTGCTGGCACCAGTCACATGGGATCTGTTTGGTTGGTTTCCCTGTTCATTCTGCATCGGTCTACGCAACTCCCATGCTTGGTCATTGTCTACACCATCTCAGTCCTCTAATCAAGGCTCTTCATTCTCTATTGCAATACCTGTGAATTTCAATTTCTTATCCTGACTTTTAAGGATTTCCATGATTTGTGGCCTATTGAACCCCATTTCCCATTCCTCTCTTTCCTATGACTTTATCCTTTCCTTTTCTTATTGCTCATGCCTTACTGGTCCATGGCCATTCAACAACCATTCCTATCTCAGTGATTTACATCATCACACTCTCCATTGCTACATATGCTCTGCTCCCTTCTGTCTTTTCAAATGCTAATCAGTGTTCAAAACTTAGAGGGCTTCTGTGAATTCCTTTCAAACCCACTGATAACTCATTGATCTTTCAGTTCATTCACTGCTCATTTACTATGTGCTGAGATACAAAGTTACCAGCTGCCAGGGTTGCAAATACTAGTATAATGCAGGTCCAAATTTTTAAATTCTTATACTCTAGTGGGAAAGATGAACATTTAAATAAATAATTACATGTAGAGAGATAAGAACAAATCTGAATATATACAGATGGCCACAGGAGCACATTTATTATCCGTAAATATCTTTCACATATTTGAGAACACATTGTATATTTATTGCCTTGTTGTCATTTGATGTTGTATATGCATTCAGTTTGGTTTTCAGGACATGTAGCTTGAGGACAAAAACAATGTCGGATTGCATTATGTTTGTGTGTTTTCCCACTGCTTAGCATAGGGATTCTTACCAGTTAATTTTTCTTTTCTCCCTGTGGTTGCCTAGATTTATATAAATAAACAAATTAATAAATGAAAACAATTATTTTTTTGACATCATCCTTCATTATGTTCTCTTTTAAAAATCCTTTGATTTATACAAAGGGAGTAAGTAGATAGTCATACAAGGAGAATAAAAGTAGAAACTGTAAGTACAGGAAGACACTCACAAAATATTAAGGTTTTTAAGATAGATCAATGGGAGGGGAACCTGGTTGGTCAGTCGGTTAAACATCTGCCTTCAGGTCAGGTCATGATCCCAGGGTCCTGGGATGGAGTCCTGTATTGGGCTCCCTGCTGAGTGGGGAACCTGCTTCTCCCTCTCCCTCTACCTGTTGCTCCCTCTGCTTGTGTGCTCTCTTTCTCTCTGTCAAATAAAGAAATAAAATCTAAAAAAAAAAAGATAAATTAATGGGATAGCATTTGATACAAACTTTTAAAGTTTTAGAATATTCTGGGTTATATATTATATAAATTATATCTGTTGGTAAATAACAGAACACCTGGGTAAAAAACATTTCAATACTAAAAGTTTATAAGAAATCTAGAGGCACGTGTAGCATCTCAACAATGTTGTCAAAGAGTCATTCATTCATTTATCCCACTAGGGATTCAGCAGTGATCACAGAAATAGTTATTTTCTTAAACTTTTATTCTAGCTATATTTGGGTTTGGAAGTAAGAGACAGGTGGAAATAGGTAGATAGATAGGCAGGTAGATAGATGATGGATGAATAGATGGATGGATAGATAGAAGAGAGATGACAGGTAAGAGATAGATATAGATAGATGAGCATGTGTATAAATATACACATACACATAAGCACACACATATGTTAGAGCAGGTAGTGATAACAATTAAGAACCGTAAACCAAGGTAAGATCGATAGTTTGGCATTTCTAACTTTCTACTCTTCCATATTAGTTAGGAATATCAACATTCATGTTCACAGGATGGCTAGAGCGGTAGTATCATTTGCTCATATGACAGCTTTTAGCAGAGGAATTTTAAGAATAAATTGGGAGAAATCTTCTTTTCCTGAAGCTTTCTGTTTTCATGGGATGTAAAATATTTCCCAGAATTCACTCAGTAGACATCCCCCTACTTCTGGTCAGGCAGCAAGAAGTCACATGTCCTTCCCTCCCCCAGTGACTGAGGATGGTGGTTACCATGACTGACGTAAGAATGATTCAGCCTCTGGAGTCACGCAAGAAGCTCACCTTCCCCCAAGTCCCTTACCCAGTTTGACTCTGGAACCAAATCAGTCTTTTGTTTCAGGGAAAGAAGGAGGAAAATGGCTTTAGAGGAAGTCGACCAACATTATCAATCTCAAGGTTAACTTAGAATGTGAAACTGGCTGCCCAGAGTCACATGGCTATGAATTTGCAGAGCTCTGACTGGAACCTGAGTCTTTCGGATCTCAGGGCTTTTTCACTACTGAGCAGACTGTAACTCCCTGCTGTTTTGTTGTCCAACGTATGAGCACACCGCTAGCGCAGACACAAGTAAATGTGCACGGAAGGAATGGGGGAATGGATAGAATATACTAAGTAGAAACAATATCATATTTCTTCAGAATGTGTTTGGGTTTTTTAAAACACATTCCCATTTATCAACTCCCTTCCTAAAATGTGCACACAGAACTGAATACAGTGCTGACTTTCAGGGTTTTCTTTATTATAAAACTAAGCGTTAAACCTCACAATTTCAGTGGCCTCTCAGCTTTATGTCCCCTAAGTAAAGATGTATTCTTACTTTCCCCAATGGAAAAATTCATATTCCTAATCCGTGGACCTCTAAGGACCTTAATATTTATTCAAAATGCATCATTTCAGTCTCATTGTAAACAAATTATTAAATAACTTACTTTTTCAAAGGGATATAGCTTTATAAGAGCTTGCACCCTGGAACAGAAACATGTACTCATATGTAGAGAAGATACACATCTCCTCCATGGACATTTTTTCAGCTAATCTTATTCCATACCGATTTCCCCTTGGCTTTGGGTTTGACTTTCTCTATGTGTAAGAGATTTTCTAGAAGACTGGATAGACCTTGGACTTCCTGATTTACCTCTACCACTAACTTAGCATATGGGCTTAACAAGCCATGTGACCATTTATAATCTCTCTTTCTTTCCTTTTGAAAGAAACCAGTTGCATCTTCCTTGTTGAATACTGGTAAAGATCACATGTAGTTTTTATATGTGATAATAAATACACAGTGCCTGACACATAGCTATCATTTATTAAGTGATAACTACTCTTTTTAATAATATGTTGTACTTTTTACATCTATAATTTTGTTTTATTCCTTACTAACTTAGTTTTACCTGTTAATCATGTCCTACTGGACTATTTGAAGAGCTTAGAGAACAAGAAATACACCAAAATATTTCCTTATTATTTTTATTCTACAGATTTCTTGATGCACACTAATTAATGGCAAATATATATTAAGTGAAACTATCTATCTATGAATGAAAATAGTACTTGCTGTGGACCCCCCAGTAAAGAAATGATGAATAAGTAACACCAAAATTCAAAAATCTTATGAGTTGATGGCTCTCAAATCATAGATTTTGAGTAGCTATGAATCTTATAAATGGTATACAAAGCCCTAAAAAAATAATTCATTTTTTTCTATTAAACTAAACAGGAATATAACTAAAATAATATGAAGTATTTTCTTAATCTGCAAAGACTGAGGGCTTTTTGACATAAGAGTCAAAGAAGTTAGCTAGTATAAGCTATCTTGAAATACTGGACAGAAAACTATCAGATTTAGCCATAAGTGTGGTGTGGAAATAAGAGAAAGTATATTAACCTGGTTAGGTCTTCTCGAATTTTATGTTAGAAGAAAAAAAAATTATTTTTATCGAAAGTATCCTTTGATGTTGATATCAGTTCAATTGCCTTCCAAAAACAGAAGTTCAGTGTAGGGGCCCTGAAGTTTGTATTTCCCATTCAATTATCTCCAAGGAAGATATATGAAACATATATTTGCATGAGTCTGAAACACCAGCCTAAGGGAAAGAAACAGAAGCCTATCTGCTTGGGAACAATGGGCTTCATTTCATGCTTTGTTCTAGCGGGCAATGGACTTTACTCAATCACTGAAGAACAGTAGCTAATTTTCCCTTCTAGTCCCCAGGGCACACTTGGTATTAAATGAAAACAGTAAACTGGCATATGGAAAGCATTCAATAAATGGTGGATAACTTTTTATCTAAACTTTGGATCAGTCCTATTGAAGTAGGTTTTATTATTCTCATTTCATAGATAATGAAATGGAAGCTCAGATATATTACATACATTTGGCATCCAACAGACCTGGATTTGAATCACGGCTTTATGGCATTCTAGCCCTGTGTCCTTGGGCAAAGTCTGTCCTCTTTCCACTACTCTATAATAAGTCCATTTCCCCCTCTAACAGACAGTTGACTTCCATGGAACTCAAATTTGGTGGACCTTCCATGTCTACCTGATCTTTACCTTGGACTGTACAGAGTACGTACAGACTTGCACTGAGCTCTCTGTGGATTTACTCCCCTCACATCAGGATGCATAGCCTTGCTCTTATGTCATTAGTGCCAAGGGAATTTAGAGCTTATTGTTCTGCTTATGCAGAGCTTAAACTCATGGGCTAGGGAATTGTTCCAACTTTTCATAAATAATCTGTCTTTTTGATAAAATTTCATCTGATAATTCACAAAAAATGAGGAAAAGCCATCACTACAGGGCACCTTCAATAGATCAGAGCCTAATATCACAGAAACTTTTCCCCAATCATTTTAGATCATCAAGCTAAATAATGGATCTGAAGTTTCCAGATGTCTTTCTGCCATGAAGTTTAAATTAGATGTGGTCTCCCCCGAGTATCATTCAAAAGAGTTCTAATGACAGTGTAAAAATATTGAAAGAAGCTAAACGAGATTCTTTTATTTAAATATACATAACTATATATATACTAACTTCACTTGATGGAAATGAAAAGGAAAGAAGTAACTTGAGTTTTAATATCATTCTCTCATTGCTTGACTTTATATATAAATGCCAATAATTCTGAGGTTTTGCAAGATGGATATTTATAATTACTGCAGATTTCATTAGCTAAAAAGCCAGCATTAGAAGGTAAAAATTAGATTTTAATGAACAATTCTTTGGAAGGATATCATGAATTGGTATCTGGAGGATATAAGCACAATTTAAAAATCAAGCAGATTAAACGAGTCCAGAAAGGCCTGGCTAGAATAAAAATTAAAACAACTTCAAAGACAGTCCCCTCTTGAACCACTTTCCCACCCCCTGGGGAAAATGACACAACAAGAAAAGAAATAAGAAAGAATAAGAAATGTAGGCTTTAAAAATGTAATTTGTGTTTTAAGGCTTTATATTGGATGGGGAAAATTTCGGTTGACAATTTTTACAGTTGTGATTTAACACAGCAAATTAAAGGCTTTGGCAGCAAATAAATAGATTCACAATGATTGGTGCTGAAATTCGATGGCCTTCCACAGGATATTGTCCAAAGTCTGCCTTGTCAGACTTCGTGAGTCCAGCAGTATCTCAGGCGAGTTTAATGATCAAAATAAATTTAGGGTATGGTTTTTCCAATCTAGCCTGGGAGGAGATTTTCTACTGAGGATGATAGAAATAATAGCAAGTAATATTGTTATCATAGCCAAATGTAGAGAGCACTTTTCCATGCCATGCACTGTGCTGAACATTTTATATACATAAAGGATGTTTACTTGGAGACATGATTTAACAAGGAGACGGAAGAGCCAAAAAGTAAGGAGAACTTTGCCTTATCGTCCTAGTTTATTTCTGTTGAGTACTGTGTGTTGGGTCATAATAGTGTCACATCAGTTAGACTTGAAATTGCATTTATATTTTTAAAATAATAAAGTTTTTTTTTAAATATAAGAAAAGGGAAAAGAACCACCTCTATCTATGTGGTGGTAATCATAAGCGTGAACACTTTATTCTAGAAGTTAACACTTACTTAAAAAAAGTTATGGAGTCACTATGACCACCTAACAGTATTGTGCTTGGCAATAGATTATAGTGAGTGTGTGTTACTCTGGCAGAGGACTGAGAATTATAATTCAGTCTAGGTAGTGGGCCAGTAATTCTCACTCATACTCATGGCCATCCATAATCCCCTTCCCTTTTGCTAAATATAGCTTCCTTTCTATGATCTCATTCTGAAATATCTCTATCTCCTGTGAATCTTATTTTATAAATAAATCAAGGAAAGGAGATCTTTATGGCTCTGTCTTTGATTGTTCACAATTCTGTTGTGGGCACACGTAGCAAATCATTTCAAAAACTGATCCTGCTTACTTGTTTGAGAGAATTTGGCCCTTCTGGAAACTTCATGTTTGGTGTTGTTACTGTTTTTGTGAAAGTGTGTGTGTGTGTGTGTGTGTGTGTGTGTGTGTGTGTGTGTGTGCATGTGATGATTAGGGAATGGACTTATAACTACAACAGAGAGAAAAAAGAACACATTAGCATTCCAACTTAGCTCTCAGATATCTCTCCACTGTCTTCTGTTCCTCTACAAAGCCTAGTTATAGATAACTGGGCTATCCCTGCCATTTGCTACAGTGTAGTCTCTTCTGCCACAACATCTCTTGCTTGCACAGACACCTCGTACTTTTAATATCTGTCCATTGAAATGTAACCTATTTGGCGGGGGGGATGTCAATGGTAAACACAATACCATTAACTGCTAGTCAAATTTTCTATTCTAATACCAAAACCTTTAGAAACATCTCATGGAACTCCTCTCTATGTTATGATACTGTGCTAGTCATGCATCTCCTCTTACTAACTGAAAGACCCTTGAAGATGGCACCCATAATTTATACATGTATTTATCCTCATCACTGCCCTTTATTCAGAGCTCTGGATTTTGAACATGTTCAATCAATGTTACTGAATGATGTATGCCTAAAATAAAATTGAAGTTCTATAGAATTTTATCCTTTAAGACCCCACTGAAAATGGTTCCTATAAATAAGAGGAATTCCCTATTTAATTCTGCAAACTCAGGATCAAATGCAAAAACGTTGCCATCCCATTACCTACATTGAATCCCAGTTCCATTATTGTCTGGGCAAGTTACTTCTCTTTTCCTTGGTTTCCTCATCTGTGAAATGAACTTGATAATAATAAAACTGATTATTAATACCAACCTTATAGGGTCATATAGACTGAAGTATATGGATATATGTAAAGATTGTAGAAGTATGCTCACCCAGAATGTGGTATATGCTATGTAAGTATTAACTGCACTGCTATTATAGAGATAAGAGATTTCAAACTGCCATCCACAGGCTGGATCTGTCCTTCGATCATGCTGTGTTTTGCTTAACACTTGTTAAACACAATAATTTTTAGCTTGTTGTCAATATTTAAATAGGATATTTTACATTAAATCCAGATTTCTGGATTTTCTTGGGAAAAAAAATGAAAGGCTTGGTCAACACTGAAACCTTTGTTTACTGCATGGAAAAGTCAGCTGGGAGCAAGTAGTGCCTACCTTATGTAGACAGTACAGGTGTTCTCCAGTATTCTGTGCTTCACAGCTGTGTGCTGCCTCCCTGACCAGGATCCTGGATACCACGTGCCATTCCTCACATCACATCTCTTCCGAGACACCTTCAAGCTATCTAGCTGGAACATGTAGGCCCTGGATTTAAAAGACTCAAATTAAAAAAAGAAATAATAATTTGTGAATACGTAATTAATGGTCACCTATAGTAAAATGACAAGCCCTGGATGTTAATGTTACTGTTGCAATAACAATGACCTTGACTGCCTCTACCAATACTGGTCCATGTTTACTAAGTACACATTATTTACCAGGCACTGTGATAGATGCTTTACATAAATTACGTCTGCTACTTATGAGAACTTGCAAGGTAGGTATTATTAACTTACGTATTTTACAACTGAGGGAATGGAAGGGAGCTCAGTAAAATACAACCACTTGCCCAAGGTCAGTGATGGTGTCAGCAAAAAAACACAGGACTTTTAGGTTCCAAACCCAATGATTTTCCACCATCTTCACCTACCGTCCTCTTGTCAATCTTTTTGGTTTCTCTCACATAATATTTATTCACATACCCAGGAAGACTGAAAGAGAGTAATTTTAGCTTTACTGTACATATGAGGAATTAAAGCATAGACTGACACCTAAGAATGAAAGTGGAAGAAATGAGTCAGCACTGTCCTGGGACAAATGCAGAACTGCTTTCTCTATTAGAAATACTATGAAAATTAACTCAGAAAAAAAAAATCTTGCCCTCATCTACAGCAGAGCCTCTTCCAACTGAATCCTCTGAAGTGAGACAAAAATCTTTAAAGATATAATTTTTCAATTGCTGATGCTCAGCTCTATTTTAGAAAATATAGAACTTTTGTTTTGAAACTATAACAACTGAGGCAAAGAAACAATGCATTTCGATTAACATACAAACTGGGAAGGGTATTTCAAGTAAGGGAAAACTCACTATATGTATACATAGTGAATTAGGTAGGTATCCATTATTCATTCTCATTAGGCTACATAACAAACATTTTCATAATTTTACTAAGAATAATTTTCAGTTGTTTGTTAATTTTTGTTTACAGTTTTATTGAGCTCCTTGGAGCTCAAACTATTATAGTTTTGCTGGATCATTTGTAATATTCCTAGAAATTATACTTTATGATGTCTGTTGGAGACAGAGGATCCATTTTTTTCAAATTCTGACTACCTTTTCTGATTCTCCAAGAAGCAAAGTATTCAATGCAATGCTATAATGCTTTAGTTTCAGAATCAGTTATTTAAGGGGCCCTGAAATTCTCTACTTCTCTCTCTGGAGGAAAAAAAAAAGGAAAGGAAGCTATAAATTGCCACAATAATTGTATGGTATTTCATATCCGGTTCTCAAACCATATTTATGCTGGATTAATTAATAGTATTTTTCAAGAGACAATATTAAATGTAGATGAATTGGGTAATGTTTAGGAGAAAAGAAACAAACAAAACATTGAAATGTTACAAGGAAATCACTACAGACCAATTCCTAAAAGTTCCAGAATAATTCAATTCAGAGAGTTCATGAGTTCTCGAATGTTTGTGGGCATTCCACCATGGCAGTCCCTAAATAAATTCACCCAAATTGTTTACAAGTAAATGAGTTTTTGCTTCAGAAAACAGGAAAACTATATAATTCAAATTTCTTTATACTTGTTCAAATTTCCACACTTGCTATGCTCCAACCAGGCATAAAAGGAAGGAAAATCATAGCAAGTATCATGGAGGAAAAATCCCTTGATCTCCATTTAAATGACAATGAGAATTGATGGCCATAAGCAAAATATACAAGTGACCAAGCTCTGGGTTCTATTGGAATTCACCTGACTCTTAACTCTGATTTTGCCAACTCATTCTATAGTAATCGAAAATGTCACAAAAATAATGCCTCCCTTACTATAGTGTGAAATTAAGCAATTACTGTAAATAAGGAATAATCAAGTTCAACTATTTTAACAATAAATTGTCACAATGCTGTTTTTAATCTATATGTACAAAATAATTTATCATTTATATAGCACCTTCTCCCTTGAATATGTCAACACATCAATCTGGCTTTCTGTCTCCTGCACGTTCTCAATCATCTTTACATGAGCAAACAGTCACATTCTAAAGGAAGCAAACATCCTAATATATTCATGCTATTATTGTTCCTTGGAAAAGATCCAGAGCCTCAATAAGGCAGTGATTGGAAATGCACAAAGTATTTTAATATCCTAATTATTTTGATTTAACTTCCTCTAATAGTTTAAATTGATACTGAATTTATTTAGAACCCATTAGGGTGGTTTTTTTTTTTCAACAGATCATAAACACAGACTGAACTTAATCTCAAGACAAAATTAATTATTCATGCTTCAAATTGCTGATACACTTTCCAAAAACCTGCCACCCCCTTCTGCATTCAGGCTTTTATTTTAATTCCTTTTCCATTTTAGGAAAGTAATTACTGGCAATGTATATGTCATTCTGAAGAGAAGTGAAGCTTTCTACTCACTGATCTGAACACAAAACAAGCACTCAGAGCCACAAGGAGAGAAGTTAGTAGATGTCATCAGTTCTAGTTCATTATTACAGCCTACCATCATCCCCCTGAAGCTGAGCCACCATGGTGAAAAGGACAAAAGTTACAAGAACCGTCTCTCCTGCATTAATAACAGGAGAATCAATTTCTAAATCATCCGCACACTACAGAAGACTCAAGGCTGTGTTTTCAATGAACACAGTACACTTCTTTACAAGTTAACACTCACTTTGTTTTTTGTTTGTTTGTTTTTCTGAGTTCAAATGGTTGTTTTCAAGAGGAGTGGGTGTTTGATCCAATGGAAACATTACGAATTTAAATTTGTTCATAGCCAACTACATCAATGAAAGTCGTTTTGACCCCTGTTTTCTCAAACATGAGTAATTAGATAATCATAGCTACAATTAACCAAAAATCTACCAACGCCATAAATGGTGCTAAGCATTTCACATGCATTAATTCATTTCAATTCTCAAAAAAATCTTATGAGATTAAATTCTGTTCTATTTTAGAAATGATTAGGATGCCTGGGTGGCTCAGTCATTAGGTGTCTGCCTTCAGCTGGGGTCATGATCCGGGGTCCTGGGATCCAGCCCCACATCGGGATCCCTGCTCTGTGGGAAAGCCTGCTTCTCCCTCTCCCACTCCCCCTGCTGGTGTTCCCTCTCTCACTGTGTCTCTCTCTGTCAAATAAATAAATAAAATCTTAAAAAAAACAAAAAAGAAATGATTAAAAAAATCTAAAAATCAGAAAGGTGAAGCAACTTGCTCAAAATTCTACAAATAGCAAATAACGGAGCCAGGTCTGTTTCTCTTTTAACCCTAATGTCAGTAACTACATCCCGCTGCCTCTCTGCTTCAGGGGCACAAGTACATTTAGTTATTCGTTCAACGTGTAAAGCAGGACATCCTTGTGTAGGACCCTGGTGTATGCCATGGGCTGTGAGAAATACTAAGGTGGAGGTGGTTAAGATATGGCCCCAGAGCTCAAGAAACTCCTAAAGTAAGAAGACAGGAATACTTCACAAATACACATTTTGATTGTAAGGAATGAAAGTGGTCATTTTGAAGAAATGTATTTTTTCCTTAAAATAAGAGACAGCCAATCATGGAAATGGAAGAAAGTAAAGAGTGAGGGTGTGCACCATCCATCAGGCAGAATCCAGACCTGCAGTCCTGCTTAGCTCTGTCACTTACTTCCGCATTACCTTGGCAAAACCTTTGACACGCTTGGCCCAGATTCCCCAACTGTGAGGAGGAATTACTAGGTCAAATTAAAAAAAACAAAAACAAAAACAAAAAACAACAAAAGAAACCCAAAACATATTAAAACCACTTAGAAATGGAATAAAACATGATCCAATTGTGAGATGATGTTATCTCTAGTTTCAGGGACATAGTTCATTTCATCCCTACCTTCTATTGTACAGGACAAGAACTGCTTTTAAAAAGCTGCAATGCTGATTTGTTTTGTGTTGTTTTCTTGGTGAAGAAAAAAATCTAATTTTTTTTTTTTGGTCTATTTTTTCTCTCCAGGGTGATGTTCCTTAGGTGGAGAGGGTCTGATCGGTGATCTCACCTACAGCCTAAGGCAGAGAAAATGATGATATAAAAGACAAATAACAGGGTGATTCAACAGGCCTGTGTTTCTCTAGTTCTAAGGAAGGTACCCAATGGAGAGAAACTCTGCATGTCATCTCTCCTGATACAGGACGTAATCTATTTCTGTGCTTCCCTTTCCTGGTATTCCGAACGACCGCCCCATTGGGCCTTGTTACAATACATGACCAGCGTGCCAAGGATATGATCCCAATAGATGTGACTTGGGCATAAATTATAAGCTTCCTAAATCACTGAGTTCTCGGTTCCTTCTTCCCTTCAGTGATTTCATCTTCGTCCACTCGGATCACAAACAACCTCTGATTCACTTCATGCCCTCCATGCAGCCTTCCTGGGCCAGAGTTTAACTGTTACTTAAAATCCCTGAAGTTGACTTTTGGCTCTAATACTTAAGTTTGGGAGAGTAACTTAAAGATTTACTTATTTATGTGAGAGAGAGAGCGCGCAAGCAGTGGGGGGGACAGGGAGGAGAGAAACAGACTTCCCACTGAGTGTGGAGCCTGGCATGGGGTGAGATCCCATGACCCCAAGCTCATCACCTGAGCTGAAATCAAGAGTCAGATACTCAACTGACTGAGCCACCCAGGCGCCCCTGAGCTAGTTACTTAAAACTTACCCAGGTTTAGTACTTTTATCCCTAAAAGGGAAATATATATAGGTCACTGTAAGAATTTAAGTAAGTTAATACATATAAATATATTTAGCACCATGACTGACACATTAACTTGTTCTATTTTTGACAGCACCTCTTCTAGAATTATTTTCAGGTATGGCTTTCTAATTCAATTTGAAGGATAAGAATATATGAGCTATTTATTTCTTCATTCTCCATAGCATCTAGTAAAGTGCAATCATATAAGAGGTGCTCAATAATATTTTTGTATGAATAAATGAATAAATAGGTGGCTCAATTGGCTCCTGGAATATAGCCTGTGGCTAAGCTTCCTCTGAATATTTTGTTTGTTGGTTCTTGTGCCCCCACAAGAGTCTGAAACTTGGATTATCTCCCAGCCTGTGAACAGCTCCTTACCTGTTCATATTCCACTGCACACACTACTCAGCCAATGTTTAGCTCTCAGTCCACTGCAGCCCATCAAGAGAAGACAAAATTCATACCAGCAGTGCTCAGGCAGTTAGACTCCAGGACCACTGCAGAACAGGAATCTGGACATTTGGTGGACTGACAAGAAAATACATGAATGTTTTAAGAGTAACTTTGAAGCAAGTGTGCAAAATAATGAGGTCACCAAACATTCAAGATATTCTTTCTAGAGGGAACAAAGCAGTCTTCTCTTGAATACAGATCCCATCCTTGCTGAGACAGAGGCATGTCATGGAAATCATCCTGGCCTGAGAGTGAAGGCAGGAAAGACCAGAATTCCCAGAAGGCTTTCTGTGAGCTTGGGGAATTGACTCCTCTCTGCTGCACATCTTCTCTTGTGCAAAGGAGGGTAAAATAGATGTCCTCTCAGATTCTTTCAAAATGTACAGTTGCATGAACATAAAATGTATAATATACAATGCATAACATAATAAGCCAGACCAGCATGAAGAGGGGGTGGTTAAAAATAGGAAAAGTAACTGGGTTACTTTTAAAAACTACTACCCTGGCTGGTTCAGTCGTTGGAGTATGCGACTCTTGATCTTGGGGTTGTGAGTTCAAGCCCCACGCTGGTGTAGAGATTACTTAAAAATAAAATCTTTTAAAAAATAGGAAAAGTATTTTGAAGTCCACTTTAGAAAAATAAAAGCCCCATTTCAATGGATCAAGTTCATACAATTCAGTCAAGACATGACATTATCAAAGAGTCACTTGATTTGGAGTCAGAATGTAGAGGACAGAGGAAAAGATGCTAGGTCCCAAGTGACACAAATCAGAGCCCATTTCAAAATAGTGCAAAAGTTAACTTATTTTTTTGATTTTTCAAAAAACTTTAAAAAGTTAAAATTTCTTTTTAACTTAGAGAAACACTGTACAATATTGTTCTTACAGATTCTTGGATAGAGCAGGTAATAGAGACAGGCTGATTTTTTTCTTTTTAATCATTGCTGTCCCAAGGAATGTGAATTCAAGTATAGGGATCTGAATTTAAGCATTTCCTATTGTTTAAAATCTGGGAGCTGAAAATTCTTCATGTGAAATGCAGATAGAAACAATCTAACAATTTTCTACAGTCACCCCAGGCCCCTTTGATGCCTGTCATGCTCCCACCTGCTCCAACGCCCACACAGACCCAGTATCCCCGTGTCTCCCAGAGGAGATGCTATAGGGGAGAGGGGAGGAGAAGGCGGTGAAGGAAGCAGTTTGCCATTTGTAACTATTTCTCAACAACCTGCAAATGTTCCAAGTTGCTTGGCAGCATGCTGCACATAAAATTAAATTTGAAGTGCTAATTTGGCACAATTTTTTATTCATAACACCAATTCTCAACATTAATTTTGACATGTCCTTTTTTTTTTTTTTTTTGAGATTCCCAACTGGAACTGAAAAGTCACTCGGTGAAAGAAGTATTTGGTGAGAATGAAGTCCCTGCTTCTGGCTATTGGTGAGTGGTGTTCCCGCCTGAGTAGGTGGGAGCTATTTTCTTATTAGGCTCAGGAGCCAGCTCTCACTCCAACTGTCTGCCATTGACTCCAGAAAGCTGATAAATGACACTTATTTCTTACTCATGACCTAGTTTGTAAGCTCACAAATCATGGCACACACCCTGAAACTCATTTGCTGGAGCCTCCACGAGATAAACCAGAGTTGGGTACCCATGTCCAAGAGGTCAGGGGGTCTGCTCAGAGATCTGGGCTCCACACCTAGAGCCCATTAAGGTTCAGAAGGAAGTCATTTCTGTCGTTAAACCCTGGCCAGCTGGAACGTTTCCCATCAGAAGTGTGCGTGTGCACAGCTGTGGCCAAGGAGGGGAGCTGTGTGTACTTGCAGCATGGAGGGAGGAAGCGTGAGGCAGATGGTGGTTATGTAATACGAGCTTACAGGTCAGGGTATGTAATGAATCACCCTAGCTCGTGCCATAAAGTGGTTTCCCCCACCCACAAAAATCCAAACCTCTCCTCATCACCTCTGTGGTTTTGCCACATCTGTGTCCCCCATTTATTAAAATTTTTACTTACATGTCTACTTTCAAATCTATAGCTGCCTCAAGCCTTGTCTTTAAAAATATCATCTGTGAAATTAAGAAATTTATGTTCTGCCTATATATCTTATAATGTAAACAAAAATAAAGAGCTATTAAGAATTTTTAAAAAATTGATCTGTGTGGCATCTGAAATCAGGTATTCCTCATGAGTAAATTGTCTACCACACTCTGGGAAACTGATCTTAAAGATTCACCATC
This sequence comes from Ailurus styani, assembly GCA_002007465.1. Classification (NCBI taxonomy): domain Eukaryota; kingdom Metazoa; phylum Chordata; class Mammalia; order Carnivora; family Ailuridae; genus Ailurus; species Ailurus styani. The sequence goes on along the minus strand of LNAC01000271.1, from coordinate 48,971 downwards.
AGTGACACTAAAGGTCAGTGAACGACTATAAGAAAGCAAAGTTCTGAGTGTTTTTGCCTGTTATACTTCAAAGACCAAGCAACCCTATGGAATCCTGCTGGGAATGTGTTGTAGAATTCAGACTTGCAAGGGGCCTCCAGGAACTTAAAATCCAGCTGGGAAACAACTTTAATACATAAGACTCCTAGAGTACATAAGTTAATCCAAAAGAAAATGGTTTATGATTGGAAAGGCAATATACCAACACAACATAACCAATGAAGGATTTTAGGCTATTGAGAGAAACGAGCTCAATGGAAGTCATTTTACCTTTAGGAGAAAGAGGCATAAAGTTATCAAGAGTATTGCAAACAAGTCTCAAACCAAATTGGTTATAAATTACTTTCTACACCACACTATATTGCATTCATTTAATTAATTCACTTAGATTTTCCATGGTGGAATAGATGTGGCTTATGGGCACAGACCTTGCTCAGAATTAAAGGTATAGCAGAGAGGATGAGGCCCTGACCTTACACTTGCTCATCATGTATTGGGTACTCTGTCTCTCTTGGTCTTTAGGAACTCCTGAACTCTAGCCCTTTATCTTGCTAATTGTGCTTACTGAGCTTGGAGCAAGACCAAAGTGCTGCATAGGCAAGTAGCTTGACCATGCTCTCTTCACAAGAAGTCCTGTGTAAATGGGAGCTTCATGCCAGAGCAAAGGCAGAATGTAGACGGCTCAGTCCTACTCATCTCTAATCCTGGGGAAAGTCAGTATTCTCACTCTAGGGCCAGAGAGGAAATAAGAAGATATCTGAAAGTGCTACGGGCTACTAGGCCTATGACAAATTTCTTTCAAAGACTTGGATGGCGTTTGGCTACATGAAAGCAGAATATCTCTGATCATAACTATATTTTAAAATGGATTTCATTTTGATTTTTAAAAATTAACTTTACTGTTTTAAAATTCAATGAAACATTTTATCATCTGCATTATAATATAACTTGTATAATGAAATATCAATTATATGCAATAAAATGCACCCATTTAACTTATGAACAGAGGGTCTGAGCTATGTACTTGTGAAACTAACACCACAATCAAGATCAAAAACATGAATCATACCAACTTTATCTCCTTATCAACAGCTCTCTGTGGATTTATATTTTAAGTGGTTTTATTGTAGACAGTTTACAGTTAGAACTCCTTTTTGTCCAGTCTGAGACATCTCTGGCTTTCAACTAGAATATCTATATCATTTAAATTCATGATTTCCAAATATGAATAGGATTAAATCTATAATCTTTTGTCTCCTATTTATCATAAATCTGTCTGGGCTTCTTTTTTTCTCTTTTCCCTTGCCTTTTTATCAAATTGATTTATTCTATTCCACCTCCTCTGCCAGTTTACTTGGTGCTTCAGAGTTTGCAATATGCATCCAAAATGTAAAAATGTATAAGCCTTACAGGAATATTCTTTCATTTCCCTCCTCTTGTTCTTTGAGATATTCTTGTCATACGTTTTTCTACATAAATTATAAACCCCACAATGCATTGATGTTGTTGTTTTCAAGGTTAATTTTCCTTTACAGACACCTAAAAATGAGAGAAAATGATCTCTTTATTTATCATTTGTGGTGATCTTCATTTGATGTAAGCCCAGGTGTCCCTCTGGTGTTACTTCCTTCCACCTGAAGAACTTTTAAAATATCCTTCATGGTATGAATCTCCTGGCATGAAATTCCTTCAAGCATTTGTTATCTGAAAATTTTTCATTTCACCTTGATTTTTGGAGAATTTTTTTTTCTTGGCCGGATATAGAATTCTAGGTTATCAGATTTTCCTCACAGACACTTGAGAGCTTTGCACCACTATCTTCTCACATACAGTCTCTATAAGACTCCTTCAGTACTTCTTACCCTTGTTCTGCATTTGGTGTGTCCATTTTCTCTGTGGCAATCCTGATCTTTGTCCCTAGTATTTCAAATGTCTTTTAATATCCCAGTGCTTTTATGTTACTTTTTTCTTTGTCATTGTTTTTTATCCATTTCATTATGATGTCCCTTGGTGTGGTTTTGTATAATCTCTGTGTTTATAGTTTGCATCAAATCTGGAACAATTTCATCATTAATTTTTCAACTATTTTTCTCCCCTCGCCCTTGTTTCCTGAGACTCAAATTATATGTATGTTGTACCAGTTGGTATTGTTCCACAGGTCGCCAAGGCAATGTTTTTCTCTCAGTCTTTCTTTTCATCTCTATGTTTCAGTTTGGATAAATTCTACTGTTCTTTGTTGAAGTTAGATCATACTTTCTTTTGTAATCTCTAATCTCAAATTAATTCCATGCTATGAATTGGTCAATTCAGATATTTTATTTTTTATTTCTAGATATACCATTGGTTCTTTTATATATCATTTCTTCTGCTCATGCTAATCTTTAAAAACTTTCACATACCCATAAAAACTGTTTTTACATCCCACTGAGCTAGTTCTATTATCTCTGGCATTTCTGGATTTAAAAAAAAAAATTTAGACTGAAGTTTTTTTTATAATAGTTTCAAGTTCACAGCAAAATTGAAAGGAATGCATAGAGATTTTCCATATGCCTCCTGCCCCTACATATGCATGGCCTTCCCATTATCAATATCCTGCACCAGAGTGAAACATTTGTTACAATTGGTGAACCTACATTGACACTTCATTATTACCTAAAGTTCATAGTTTACATTATAATTCACTCTTGGTATTGTGCATTCTATGGGTTTAGACAAATATGTGATGGCTGGCATGTAACGTCTTTATAGAAACATAGAAAATATCTTCATTACCTTAAAAATCCTCTGTGCTCGATCTGTTTATCCTTCCCGACCTCCAGTCTTTGGCAACTACTGATCATTTCACTGTCTCCATTGTTTGCCTTTTCCAGAATGTCAAATAATTACAATCATATAGTATGTAGCCTTTTCAGATTGACTTCTTTCACTTAGTAATGAGCATTTAAGATTCCTCCATGTCTTTTCCTGGCTTTGACAGTTCATTTCTTTTTAGCACTGAAGAATATTTTGTTGCCTGGATGTACCATGGTTTATTTATCCATTCATCTATTGAAGGACATCTGGGTTGCTTCCTGGTTTTGACTATGATGCATAAGCTGCTATAAACATCTTGTGCAGGATTTTTGTACAGATACTGGTTTTTAACTCCTTTAGATAAATACCAAGGAGTGTGATTGTTGAATCACACAATAAGAGTATGTTTAGCTCTGTGAGAAATGGCCAAAATGTCTTCCAAAGTGGTTGCACCATTTTGCATTCCCATCAGCAATTAATGAGAGTTCCTATTGCTCCACATCTTCTCCAACATTTGATGTTGACATTTCCCCAATAATTTGACCATTTTAATAAATGTGTAGTGAAATCTCATTGTTATTTTAATTTGCATTTCTCTGAAGACATATGATGTGGAGCATCTTTTTGTATGCTTATTTGCCATCTGTGGGTCGTCTTTGGTGAAGCACCTATTTAGGTCTCTGGTCTTTTTTTTTTTTTTTGGGTCCATTTTTTAATTGGGTTTTTCTTTCTTATTCTTGAGTTTTAGGCATTCCTTATATATTTTGGTGTCAGTCCTTTATCAAATGTGTCTTTTGCAAATATTTTCTCCACTCTGTGCTTGTGTTTTCATTTTCATTCTCTTGACATTGTCTTTCACAGAGCACAAGTTTTTAATATCAATGAATTCCACTTTATCAATTCTTTAACGGATCATGTTTTTGGTATTGTATTTAAAAATGCATTGGTGTACCCAACCAGGTTTTCTCTAAAGGTATCTTCTAGGAGTTTTACAGTTTTGTGTTTTACATTTGGGCCTATGTCTACTGTGAATTAATTTTTTGTGAAGAGTATATGGTCTGTGTCTAGATTCATGTTTTTGCATGCTGATCTAGTTGTTTTAGTACCATTTGTTGAAAAGCCTATCTTGTTCCATTTTCTTGTGCTTATTCCTTTATCAAAGATCAGTTGAGTATATTTATGTTATGACTGGACTTATGGCTATATTAGTTTTCTACTCTGTCCTATTGATCTATTTGCCTATTGTTTTACCAATATCATACTGTCTTGATTACTGTAGCTTTATAGTAAGTCTTGAAGTCAGATAAGTGTCAATCTTCCTACTGCATTTTATTCATCTATATTGTATTAGCTACTCTGGGTCTTTTGCCTTTCCATATAAACTTTAGAATAACATTGTCAATATCCACAAAAGAACTTGCTGAGATTTTTATTGATATTGCTTTGAATCTATAGATCATTTTGGGGAGAATGGACATCTTGATAATATTGAACATGGAATATCTCTCCATTTATATTGTTCTTTCTTGATGAGTCTGTTTTTAATGACTGATCTTTCTTCTGGTCATGGAATGCCTTTAGGTAAAGGCATTCCTTTTTGATTTATCTGGTAATAGCTTGAGTTTATGAATATTACATTACCGTGGGGTGCCTGGGTGACTCAGTGGGTTAAAGCCTCTGCCTTTGGCTCAGGTCATGATCCCAGGGTCTTGGGATCAAGCCCTGCATCGGGCTCTCTGCTCATAAGAGAGCCTGCTTCCTCCTCTCTCTCTGCCTGCCTCTCTGCCTGCTTGTAATCTCTCTCTCTCTGTCAAATAAATAAATAAAATCTTAAAAAAATATTACATTGCTGAGTGTCTAGAATTAAAGAGTGTCTAGAATTAAAGGCTTTTTTTCTGTTAGGCAGTAAAATTACTTGTTGATCCATATGATCCCTTCATGGTGTGATTTAAGATTTTTTTTTAAGGTGGATCTAGAGCTAGAGTAGTTTTCATTCCAGGATAGTTCTGCCTTTCTCCTATAATATGAAATTTTTGGAATTCACTCCTTGCTCTGGGACATCACAAAGGACTTTCTATTCTGGATGGTTGAAGCTTGAATACCTCTTGACCCTCTGTGAGATTTGAGTCTGGTTCACCTTAAGGCTCTGCAATCCTTATTTGTTCATCTCTGTGGTTTCACCTTATAGAAGGATAGCTTATTACTTAGCAATTACTCAAGAGGATCCTTAGGTAGATTTCTGGAGTTTTTTTTTTACATTGTTCTTTTTCAGAGTTCTACCTACACTGCCATAGGACTTGGTCTCCTTGAATTTTGATCTCTGTGTCTTCCATTCAGCAAGCTCTTCAGGCCCTGTTCATTCACAGTTTCCTGCAGCATGGCTCAAAATTGTTTGTAGGCATTTATCTAGGGAAATTGTAGCACACATCTCTCTTATTTCCCTTCTCTCGGGCATTATATTCCATCATTTCCTAGTGCCCAAGGTATGAATGAAGTCAGTTAATATATTTTGCCCAGTTTTATAGTTGTTTGTGGTGGGTTTGATATTCTATTATAGCTAGGACTGAATGTAATATTTTTATATCCCATATGTATTTTAAATTTTGATGACATATACTTTGGTTGAGTATGTTCACAAGATAGTTTAAATTTTCAGCTTTCTGGGTCTCATATAAAACACTGAATTTTGTATTTATGTCATGCCAAGTAGCTAATAAATCATAGTCTTTCTCTTCCAAAGCCATAGAGAAATGTCATTGTTAGAAGAGAATAAAGGGAACATTTCAGTTAATCCTTGTGTGATGTCTGGATGACCTTCTTAAGAATTGTCCTGTCTTTTTTTTTTTTTTAGATTTTTATTTATTTATTTCACAGAGGGAGAGAGATCACAAGGAGGCAGAGAGGCAGGCAGAGAGAGAAGGGGAAGCAGGCTCCCTGCTGAGCAGAGAGCCCAATGCAGGCCTCGATCCCAGGACCCTGAGATCATGACCTGAGCCGAAAGCAGAGGCTTTAACCCACTGAGGCACCCAGGCGCCTAGAATTGTCCTGTCTTACTAGGAGTTTATATTTCAACATCTGTAATGGTGTAGAATTCCATTCCCCTAGAAGAATCATATCCCATGGTAAAACTGCTCTGTTACAAAATGCCTTCTTAAGTGAGCCTAACTTCCTTCCTTTTGTACTTTCCAGTAACTGACCTTTATGCCAGACACTGGAATAATCTGGAATATAATTTTTTAAATCATTCATATCCTACTTACTTCCAAATGGTATCTGAAGCAGTCTATTCAGAAGATATGCGTGGCAGATATTTGATACAAGCTCTCAAGTCCCTTAGGCATACTCTAGTCCAAATTAAGCATTCCTGGTCCCTCAATGTCTTCTCACAAGAATAGGCAATAGGGCCCTTATAAGAGACAATGGAGAGTAGAATGGTGTTTGCCAAAGGCTAGGAGGAGGGGGAAAAGAAGAAACAGAGTTTTTGTTCAGTGGGTATAAAGTTTTACAATTAAAAAAAGTCATAGAGAGCTATTACTCAACTGTACTGTGCACTTAAAAATGGTTAAGATGGTAAGTATGTGTTTTTTTATCAAAATAAAAAAATGACAATGGATCCATGTAATAAAGGCAGTTGAAGAAATAAGCAAACATGGCGATCTCTTCCAAAGCCCATGGTGATATTTTCATTCTATAGGCATCAATGGTAGATCTTCTTATCAATGGACATTGTTAAATTTTATTTCAGAGCTCTGGTGAGTGGGAGACAGGAAAGAAAACGGAATTAGGACCATGGCAGGGGCACAAAAATAAGGCAATCAGTTAAGGTAGCTAGGTCCACAGAGCCAAATTTGCAAGCTCTACCATCGCTACTATAGTGACCAGGTATTTAGGGGATTTTATATTGGATAAAAATCAACACTTTGACTTGAACTTGGAAGCTGAATGAGAGCCAGTGTAAATTAAAAAGTTAGTGTCAGGCTTAACTGACTGAGCTACCGACTATTGATTTCAGCGTAGGTTATGATCTCAGGGTCCTGACATTGAGCCCCACACTGGGCTCTGTGCTCAGTGGGGAGTCTTCTTGTTCCTCTGACTCTCCCCCTGCTCATGTTCACTCCCTTTCAAATAAATAAATACAATCTATAAAAAAAATTTTAAAAAAAAGTTAATGTTGTGGGCTGGAAATTAGCCAGCTAGCTCTGGAATAAGCTGCACACTAGATTCAGACCAAAGAAATCATCTATGTCATCCACAAAGAGCTTACCTTTGAGGCTATGACTATGACAAGACTGAAGGTCACTGAGTTGGGCCACATGATAGTACACACCATAGTTCTGTGGTCATCAAAAAAGATTCTGTTGTTCTGCTCATGCAACATCCATTTCTCCCTCATCTAGTTAGAGCATCTGATTTTCATTTCAGAAACTCCCAATCTCAGTATATGGATAATGCTGATCTACTCCAAAACTCAGCTAGACAAACAACTTAGGCCTTGTCAATCAGTGAATTTTTTCTTACTGGCCATCGAGACAGATTCAGGGATTGCACATAATCGAAACAAACACTATAAGACTCAAATTTTCTAGAATTACTGAAAATAAAATATACATTCCTTCATCTGCAGTTACTAAACTAAAAGAACTTAAGGTTCTAGAAGCCATCTGAGAGACACAGAGTGAAGCAGAACCAAGAGGTTGGTAGATTCCAGGTGGCACTTTTGGACCCCTGGACTTGGCACAGCCAATATTCCCTTTTCTGCCTAAATCAATTTGAGCTGGTATTCTGTTATTTACAACAAAAAGTGATCTGAAAATAATACTACACCAAGTTAAATTATTCCAGAGATCTTTCTCCTCATTCCATATGTCTGTAAATTATTCCACAAACTGGTTTGCAAATTCCCAGAGCCATGTTTATTTTCTCTGTTGATATCTTAAAAGAATGGTAAAAGTCATTATTGATGGAAACAATACATTTTTCTCATTGCTTTGGTAATAAAATGCTATTCACTAGAGGGTAGAGTACGTTAGATTCTTTTCTTTTAATATGAGTACAATGGACTAGTGGGACACATAGGAAATAGGCAAACCATTTAGGCAGAAAAGTACCTTCATCAGTGCCAGCTCCACGGTGCCAACAGATGAGGAATGAGTCTATGTGTTGGAATAGGTCATGGAGAGGATGTGTCTGCCAGTTGACCAGCAAGCCAACACTGTGCCACTCTGGAACTTCACTTTGCTCATTAATGGTCTCTGACTGATAATTTGTAGAAGTGGGGCTTAGCTGCTGGAACTCATCCTCCCACTTACCACTAAGGAGTCAATCTTTGCCCTTTCCCAAACTGAGCCTGACAGGAGTACTGCCTTTTTTTCATTTGCCCTCAAACCTACACTTTGCTACTACAAAGCTCATTTACAAAGCCAGGGCTTGCATTTAATTTTTCTATTGTTTCCTCTTCTGTTTTATTAGGGGGAAACCATAACAAAAATGATGGAGAAAGAATTTAGGGTTTTTCTAGGAGAAAGCATGGTGTAGAGTAGTTGTCTTCAAATTTAAGTTTAAAATGGGCCGGATTTTTACAAAAGAGGCACACAAAAAACATTTCTTCCAAGTCACTGAGATTTTAGCTCATATCCCAACATGAGAATCATTGATAGGAGGTAGAAAGGAAGGGGCACAGGAGTTACCTACTTCAAAATCAATGGCTAAGATTCTCTTGAACTCCAACATGATTTTTTTTTAATTTACATACATTGTTTATTAAAGTTCAGTGGTTTTGAAAGATGCATAACTTATGTATTCACAATTGCAGTATTGGACAGAATAGTTTCATCTTCTTATTCAACCCTTCCTCCTCTTCCCTAGAATCCTTGGTACCCAGATTTATGATTATGAATCAAGCTGCTATAAACATTTGTGTGCAGGTTTTTGTGTGGACGTAAGCTTTCAACTCATTTGGGTAAATACCTAGAAGCCTGATTGTTGGATATATGGTAAGGCTATGTTGAGCTTTGGAAAAAACTGACAAACTGTCTTCCAAATGGCTGCACTCTTTTGCATTCCCACCAGCAATGAATGGGAGTTCCTGTTGCTTTGCATCTTTGCCAGTGTTTGGCACGGTCAGATGTTTTGGAATTTAGGCATTCTAATAGGTATGAAGCTGTATCTCATTGCTTACTTTGCACTTTCCTAATGACATCTGATGTTAAACATCTTTTCATATGCTTATTTCCCCTTTGTATATATTCTTTGATGAGAGGTCTTTTCAGGTCTAGGGTTCCTGTTTTTGTGTACACATGGTCTTTGGTTGTTCCTAAGAAGTCTTCCTTAGACAGAGTCTGTATTTGCACTTCTTAGCTGCAATCTCCTATTATTATGCTGCAGCCTTATTGGTATGGGGGTTAGGTGTGGGAATGGGAAGTATTCTACAGTCTTTTGTCCCAGACTTTTAGTGGATCTGTGTTCCTGGGCTGTGACCTCCACAGGGTTGGTTACCATTTTCCCCCTTTGGTGAACAGGGAAAGCTAGAGATGTCTGGAGTAGGGGAAAGCCACTAAATTCAGGTTATTTAAGGTTCTGATAAAGTACTTTCCTCCTGAGAGCCAGCCTTTGTTATGAAGGCTCTGGGTGTTTTCACAGGATTACTTATTTCCTACTCCTGGCAAAGCCATGAGAATATCTTTCTTGGTTCTTAGCCATGAGAACCTGGTGTATGTCCTGGAGGTCAAACTCACAAAACTTTGGGGGCCCCCAAAACTCAGCACCCCAGGAGTCTCTTATTCTTAAGGGAATTCACACTCATCCTCAAAGATTCATCAAAATTACCATTAAAATGCTCCTACCACGTTATGGCTTGCGGATTCAGCTCCAAGTAAGCCTGTTTCAGCTATGACTCTTAGGGTTCATCTGTCTTGTCAGGTTTGGGGGTGGCAGTTTGCCTGTTACTTCAGTTCTCTGATGGGTCAAAGAAAAGCCATTTCCCCCCCCCAATTTGTTCAGTTTTCTGTTGTTGTAAGGATGGTAGTGACAACTTCCAATCTCTTTACAGGTCAAAGCTAAAATTAGATGTCTCAACTTCATTTACTTCGTTCTTAGAAAAGCCCTTTGATGGAGTTTTCCCTGTTCCTACTTCCCTCTGAGGGAAAAGAGTTTTGACTAGGGCAGCTGGTAGGCTCATAATCAATTAAGAGCAATTCCCACACTCAGGTTTCAGGGTTCTAGCCAAATGTTCTTTGCAACACACATTCATCTTTCTCAATACCACTTACAAACCAAGGTAATCATTCATATGTTCCTTCCACAAATATTATTGCATACCTAGTGTCCACCACTATTCTTGATACTGTGCTACGGCAGTGAACAAAACAGACAAGAATCTCTGCAATGGGGCTCACATTCTAATGAAGGAGATAGATAATGGAATTTATTAAATCAAATTAAATTAGATTAAATTAAAAAAACTATTTTTGTTTTTAGCGGTGTTGCTTAGAAAGGATTTTAGGAAAGTTTATAGATTATTGGGTCCCCTTCCAATGGAAAACGGATTTTAGGTAGTGGATCCTCTGGGTATTATATGATTCTAAAAGAGTCTGAGCCATTGATTGACCTTCATTGTATGAGGGACAGACTATAAGGTACACCCCAGTGGTCCACCCTCTGGTATTTATGCCTTTATATAACTTCCTCCTCTTGAGTGTGACTGGGATTTGTAACAAAATGGCAGAGTGTCACTTCCATGATTACTTTATGTTATATAAATCTCTGGCTGGCTAGCAGACTTGCTCTGAAGACTGCCTGATAAGTGGCCATACTGTTGAAAACCACACAGAAAGGAACTGTAGTCAGTCTCTAGGAACTATAGGTGGCTTCTAGGAACTGAGGATGGACAGATTCCAGCTGAGAGCCAGCAAGAAACCAGGGTCTTCAGTTTCACAACCTTGGGAAAAGAATTCTGCCAACAATCTGAATGAGCTTGAAAATGGCTTCTTCCACCAGTTGATATTCCATATGATAAATTTGCCCTGGCCAATTCCTTGATTGCAGCCTGGTGAGACACTAAACAGTGTCTTTTAGTTTAAGGCATACCTAGGTTCCTGACTCATAGAAACTGTAAGTGCAATTTATGTGAGAAGCATCTTCACATCTTACTGGTTAACTCACTAATTGATAAGTTAAATGAAATATTTGATATTTGTTAATTTGATATTTATTACTCCAAGCTTTTCAAAGAACAGAACCAATAGGATACACAGACACACATGCATGGACACACACCCACACCCCCCCACACACAGAGAGAACGAGAGACAGAGAGACAGAGACACAGAGAGAGAGAGAGATTATAAGGAATTGACTCATAGTTATAGAAGCTGGTATTGGCAGTGTGGGCCAGCAGGCTGAAACCCAGTAGAACTGGTGGTACAGTTCTGGTCTGAAGGCCAGCAACCTGGAGATCTAGAACTGATGGTTCAGTTCCAGTCTAAAAGAAGGCAGCTTCTTTTTTATGTTATTCAAACCTTCAACTGATTGGACGAGGCCCACCCACACCATGGAAGGAAATCTGATAATTTGAAGTTTGCCAATTTAAATGATAATCTCTCCAGAAACACCTTCCAAGTTAACACATTAAAATTAACCATCACAGATGTTTACATGAGACTCAAAGATTTTTAAATAAATTATCTTTTAACAAGAAGGATAAGAAGTGCCAGTAGTAGTGCAGTGTTAAGATTTTAGAAAACCCCATTGAGATTTAAGTGAGGCAAGTCCTGTAGAAAATTAGGGGCAGAACATTCTAAGAATAGCTACCAGTGAGAGCAGAGGGCTAGTGTAGGAGTTTATTTCTCAAGGAACAGGAAATAGGCCAGTGTGGCTGGAGTAGCAAGAACACAGAAAAGGGGAGTGAGATCTGAGGTCAGAGTGACAATGCAGAGTCAGATCACAGGCCATTGAAAGGACATGAGATTTTGATCTGAGTGAAATAGCAAGCCATCCCATGGTAGAAGTAGAGAAATAATTTAATTGTATAATATGCTTTTGTTGATATTATTTCAATGAAAATAGTCCTAAATGGCAGAAAGGTAGGCAATATTTCAGACATGTCTCAAATGTCATTTGAACTGAAGTTCAAGACATTTAAGTGAACTATTAAAGGTCACAAAGCTAGCAAGCGACAGCCAGATTTGATTCTCTTTTCTCTCTCATAATACACTGATACCCAGGTATACACCTTCTAATAACCTGTAGGGCCTCTCGGTCATTATTTGGTGATTTGGGGTAATGATTATTAGATCCATGATTTAGAATTCTCAGGAAGAAGAATCAAATTAGTCAAAATCTGAAACGATCCAAATCCTCTTTTCTTTTTTTGTGAGCTCAGGACTAGGATTTGTATGCAGTTATGGAAACCATTCCTACCTTCAACTAATGTTCTTTGCTTTAAAATGTCGGCTTGTTCATTTTCCCAGATTTCAATCTATTTAGTGATATAAAGAAACTTATTTTTCCCCTTTCCTCTAGTCAGGAGGGTAAGAAATATTTCCCTGGATGATGCTGTTACAGTATTCAATGGCAGCTCCCTGGAGAGGAAGGATAATTCAAAATCTTAAATAAGATATTCAATTTGAGATTAGTTAAGTGGTTATTTGGCTAAAAGGGATTTGACAAACAAGAAGCACTTCTATATCTTCAGGTAAAGGAAATATTCAGTTGGATTTAATTAGCAGTGGGATTTTTCTGGCACCTCTCCATTATGAACCTTCAAGCATTGAAAGGATAATTAAAATTTCTGCAGGTTAATAATCACAATAAAGTTTCATTTAAAAAATGAGGATTCTAAGCTCAAGTGCAAAATACTGATGTGAGATACCCAAGGGTATTTCCTCTGAGATCATAGTTAATATACAGGCTGTAGTCGTGCATTTTATTAACAGTTGTGGTCTGGATCAATTTGCTTTAAACTCACACAACTTTCAAGTCCTGCAATTTTAGGCTTGGGAGAACATGCATCGTGAATAAATGTTGGCACTGAGTTTCTTTAAATTCTCTATTAAGCACATTATCCTCTCACACAGAAGAAACATTTATAGTTTAGAAGAGCACCTTTGTCTTTGCATCTTTTTTGCTGGGATTCCTTTGTGGAGAGGCTCAGGACCAAGAATGCTATTGATCAAAATTACAGTGATGGTGAGAAATATTAGTGTTCTGGCAGAAAGAGGTCGTGGGTAGCTAGTCTTTTACTATGGAATCTCAGTTTATATATTCTGAGTGTGGGAGGACATGCTTCTCCTCCCTTCTTCGCCCCATTATCCCTCACTGGTTCTTATCCCTAGTTGGGAAGAAGGCTATAAACATGACAGATCAATAATCTACTGCAAGATGACAGATACTAGGAAGTCCTTCTTTGAACTTCTTCTCCTCCTTCTCCTCCTCCTCCTTTTTCTCCTTCTCCTTCTTCCTCTTCTTCTTCTCCTCCTCCCCTTCCTCCTCCTCCCCTTCCTCCTCCTCCCTTTCCTCCTCCTCCTCCTTCCCCTCTCCTTCTTCCTCTTCTTCTTCTCCTCCCCTTCCTCCTCCTCCCCTTCCTCCTCCTCCCCTTCCTCCTCCTCCCTTTCCTCCTCCTCCTCCTTCCCCTTCTCCTTCTTCCTCTTCTTCTTCTCCTCCCCTTCCTCTTCCTCCCCTTCCTCCTCCTCCCCTTCCTCCTTCTCCTCTTCATCCTCCTCCTTCTCCTTCCTCTTCTCCTTCTCCTCCTCCTCCTCCTTCTTCCTTCATCCATGAAGAATGCAAGTGTTCAAGGCAAAATGTTCATCATTGAGAAATGTAGCTGTTGCGAGATAAAGCCAGCCCTTGGGGAAGAGTGATGGGAAGGAAGGGGGAGAAACTAAGGGAAAGTGAGCTGTAGGTGGATATGTGACACCATCACAACACATAGAGTGTAGGGAAAACAAATGATTTCCTGTCCTCCCTCTGCATGTTGTGAGGAGTACTGGAGGCGTGCTGAGAGTATGCCATGCCTTCCCATGGTTAAAATGCATTCAGTGTAAGTGACCATATCTATTTCCAAAAAGTTCAAAAGATTTCCTTATATACACCCACTCTTCTTTTAGTTCCCTCCAGTGATAAACTGCAACCAGCTCATATAGACTCGTGAGAATCATCTGTCAAATTATCAGGAATTTTGTGAGTCAACTGTTAAAGTATTGATAGCTTATAATTGCCTAGGATGGAAGCATTGACACCATGAAATCTGGCAAATGCTACAAATCAGGGCCTGCCTCCACCCACCCAGAAAGCCAGAGGAAGCCTTCTTCAGCACACCACTGATGTCTTGCACTCACTACTCAACAAACACCATACCACCTGTGTTTTGCCTCCATTTCTATCCTGCTTATAACCCTCCCTTAGATGTCACAGAGGACATAACTTCCAAGTACAGAGTCCCACACAGTCCTTATCCTTCCTGACTTCTCAGGAAGTCAGAGAGTGTAAGCTTATTCCACTTACCTTTCCTCCCACAACACTGTTATCTCTTGGGTTCCATGTATTCTGAACTCTTCTTGGACAGTTTCAACAGCTTTCTTTCTTCCTTCCTTCCCTTAAATGTAACTGTTTCTCATGAGTCTGGACTCAGCCTTCTTCACTCTTTTTTCCTTGGTCAACTCATTCATTGCCTGGTTTATGTTAGTGCTCAATGCAGACAATGGCCACATCCACCCCTATTTCCCAGGCTCGCTGATCAGTTCCAGGTTAGTGTTTCAATAGCCTGCTAGTGTTTGCACATGGAAGGCCCACTGATAACACAGACTCAGGCTTTCCAAAAGCAAACACGTTATCTCCCATCTTTCCTCAGCTCATTCTTAGACTTTCTTATTTATCCAATGACATCATCATCAGAGCAGTCCAGAGCATCACCACATCTGATGATCACATGTCATTCGTAAATTAAAAAATATTTGATAATCTTTCATTCTTCCTTCCTGCTTATGAAATTTACTGCATGTCTTCCTGAAATCTTCCTTTAAAATGTATCTCACATGTTTTGCCTCTAACATTTCTCTTACCACCACATTGTGTTAGCTAGAATCTGCTTGTTTGGTCCCTTTCACTACTATAATAGCCTTCTGATTTGTTTTTCTGTCCCAGGTACCTGTTGGGATGGGAGGCACCAGGTGTAAAGTAGAAAATCTCTAGAATGTTCTGATGGTAAACTACCTATATTAGTTTCAATTTGCATCCTTAAATTCTTTGCTATCTCTCTTTTCAAGAGATGGAGCCTAATTACCCTCCCCTTGAGTGTAGGCTGGACACAGTGACCCACTTCTAATTAATGGACTCGAGCAGGAGTGCTAGTGTGTGACTTCAAAGACTAGGTCATTAGAAGTTCCAGGTTTCCTCCTCACTTGCTTTCTCCTTGGATCATCCATACTAAGGGAAGTCAGCCCCTATGTCATGTAGACAAGATATTTGGTAAGCCTCGTAGAGACATCCATGTGATGAGAAACTAAGGATTCCTGTGAGAGCTGTGAGACTGAGCTATCTTTGTGTATCCTCCAGCCCACTTAAGTCCTCACATGATTACAGTCCTGGCCAACAGCTTGACTGCCTACCTCATGAGGAACCCTGAGTCAGAACTCCCTGGCTACCTCACTCCTGGATTCTTGCCCTTTGGGGATTGTGAGATAATAAATGTTTGCCATTTTTAATTGGTAAATTTGGGGGTAATGTCTTACACAGCAATAGATACCTAAGAGATTGTCTGTCTTTCACCCTGCTCCAAAACAAACATTAAAAGTAAACTCTGACTATGCCATTTCATTGCTGAAAAATTCCAAAGGCTTTAGACATGAACTTTCTACTAAACACAAGTTCTGTCTTTTTAGTCTGGTATTCAAGGCCCTTTACAATATATCACCAACCCATCCCTTAAGCTTTGTATCCCAGAAAACTCACTATTAGAGTCCATGTTTTAGCCTATTTGGAAGATTATCCATTCTCTGTATAATAGGCTCTGTATATCCTGTCCCATTCCTACTCCTGCAGAGGGATGTAATGGCTTTTTGTTATGCTGATCACAGAGACTTTTAGCTTCACTGTCTTTTCAAACCTTCCTCCTTGGGGAAATCTAGACATTAATGCTTCTCTTAAGTATAGCAGAAGGATAGAACTTTGAAGGAAAATGGGGTCTAATATATACTTTAGGCTATCTGTCCTTTTGCACTTGAAGACACTGGAATCATTCTGGTTTAATTGGTCAGGAGTATGACTCTGTCCTCTTTCTCTGCTCTTATCCTTTCCTGGCTATGTCTTTGGTCCAGTTCTCTAGAGATGCTGCTTTTTGGAGTACCCTGTCTAAATATCCACTACCTTGGCTCCTGCTTGATCATGACACTTTGTTCCAACCTCCCAAATATTACATTGCTCTATTCCCAGCTTGACAGTAGGAATGACTAGCTTTTGTTTTCTTCAATAGCCAATTTCTAATTCTATGGCTCTTCTACTTAGACTTATAATTAAATTCACTTTAGAAGCTTAGTTTCATAGAAAGCAAAGTACCCAACACACACTCCCTCCTTCAGAAGGTCTCCCAGCCACCTTCGCTCTGCCTGGAGGTTCAAGAAACAATAGGAAGAAAAGTGGTGTGTGTCCCCACCACCCTTCTAAATGCTTCTCACTGTAAATGGAGTGATGAGTTCCTGGAGTTGATGATGATGATTGCATGCACCGTCTGTTTATAAACATTTCTCTCTACTCCCTTTCTTCTCCCCTTCTCTTTTTCCTTGTTCTTGCTTTCATTTTTTTTAATCTTTATTCTCTGTCTTTTCCTTCTCTCCTGCTTAAGTGTTATTCTTCATGCTTTCACTCTGTGAAAAATATGCTTGTGAAAAAAATAATATTTTAAAATATTAATATATTATATATTAATTATATATTATATATATTGCATATAATATATAGTATATATAAATAATATAACATATATTAATATATAATGAAAATAATACAACAGTAGTTCAGCCCTTGTGGATCAGCAGCTACCTTGGCAAGGGCTGATTTTTTACTTCTGCCTCCTGCCTTTGGGTTCATGAAGGAGCTATCTCTGGTCCTGACATACACTGGCCCTTGAGCCATCTTAATTTAGTCCTATGAATGATTTAAGGCCTATTTTTATTCAACTGTATCCTGAGAAGAGAGTTGTCAGGTGAGCCAGCCATCTACCATATCCTTAAAGTGGGCAGTGACTTTTCAGTACTTCTCACCTCCTGAAGTACCAGACTCTGCTAATTTTATATCTTGAAGAGAAAAAAAAGTTGTATTTGTTTCTTCCAGACTGTTACATATTTGTGTGATATTTCTTACACAATGACCAACTTTCCTATATGAAGACAATTCCTAGAAAGGGATATGAGAAATTGGAAGATCTTCTACAGGAGGAAACTGAGGCTCAGAGAAATAAGTGGCTTGATCAAGGAGACCAAGAAGAAGGAGAATCAAAGGGACAAACAACAGTTTACCTAATTGTCACACCAGTTCAGCGTCCAGGGCATAGGATGAGTGATTCATTTTAAGTGTCAGTTTGACCCTGGTGCCCAACTGTTCGGTCAAAACCAGTGCCAACTGCACTATGAAAGTTATTTTTTAGACATAATTAACAATGAAATTAGTAGGCTTTGAGTAAAGCAGATTATTCTCCATAATGTGGATTGGCCTCATCCAGTCAGTTGAAAGCATTAAGAGAAAAGACAGCTTCCCAGGGGAGAAAGAAATTCTGCCTCCAGATTGCCTTATGAGTCAAGACTGTAACATCAACTCACCAGAATTTCCAGCCTGCTGGTATGTCTTGCAAATATCAGACCCGCCAGCCCCAACAATCGCACGAGCCAATTTAAAATCTCTCTCTCCATGTACATATCTCATTGGTTCTGTTTCTCTGGAGAACTCTGATTAATATACGACAATACTGCATTGAAGCCATGCTTCTCATCCATGACCTGAAATAACCAGATACGGGAACATTTGGAGATTGTGTTGCTGCCAATACTGCTATTACTAGAGTTCCCCGCCAGCATTTATTGAGTTCTTACTACACACCAGATTGTGCACTAAATATTTTCCATAGATTATGTTTTTAAGTCATACATGACTCATTTGAAGTTACTATATAGTTTATTTTGTACAATTGGGATTTAAAGAGAAAATAAAGGAAAAGAAATCAGAGTAGAGGAAAGACAAGGAAGGAAGTGAACCACTTGCCCATGCCACACAGTGAGGAAGAGAAAGATTCAGGACAGAGTTCTAGATTAACTCCAAATTCACACTGATACCAGTACACTGAATTTAGGGCCAGAAAACCCATTAGTAACTTATGAATTGAGATTCTGATATTACAGACTCCAAGCACACAGATAGAAATCCAGCTCAGTAATTCTATTTACCAGCATTACTAAGTAGCTGGCCTTGGTGAAAATGGATTACATCTGAACTGAAAAAATAAGGATGAACAGTCTTTACCAAAAGACAATCCACAACTCATACCTCCAGATTTGCCAGTTTCTTTAGATTAATCGAAGTATAGAAGGTTCATACCCCATTTAATTTATCTATGTGGCAACTTTGGGGCATCAGGAGTTTTACATAAGTGAAATATTCTTATTTTCATTTTAAAATAACTGAACCATGTCACTGTAAATGCTAAAATGTATTTTTAATAATTGTCTCTGAATTTTTCTAATATATACTAGACTTGGCACCCCCTTCCTCCATAGAGAGACCCTGAATAATACAAATCCATCTTTCTGATGTAGATCACCAATATGACTATATACCTTTGTTCATAGAGACATCTTCCAGAACTAAGTAATGATGCATTTAGGATTTTTTCCTCTGAGCTAAAGAGCCCTGCATGTGTAGGATTTTATATTTTTGTCTACTTCTTCTGTTTCAATTTCCTTGTATTATCTGCTGGAACTGCTCACCACTGTTGTCAGTGGGTCCTTACTGTCTTGTGTGCAGTGTATCTAAATCTGAAATCAGTGTCTTTGCCAAGATCCTCTTTTGCAAATAGCATCATCATTCTCCAAGCTCCAAATCTGGCATTAGTGTTTAACTCCTCTTTATCTCTTATTTCTCATGTTTGGCATATTGCCAAATCCTACTGGCTTGACTTCCTCCTACTAATACGTATCATTCTGAGGCAAGCATAAACATTCCTTCTCTTCCCCTCATCCACCTGTGTAAAAGGGACCATCTGGAAAGCGGAATCAAGTGCACGAAGAGAGATCTGGTCAGAGACAGGACTTAAGCAGCAATCTGAGTTGACTTCCACAATCAAGAGCCCTGGGGGAAGGGTCCAAGCCAGAAGAGAGACTACAGAGAGAGTTACCAAGAGTTCGGTTTCATGCTGTGAGAGACGCCAAAGCAATCAGGAGGAGAAAATCGGGACATGTCAAAGTTCTTTTGAAAATTGTTGTTAGGGTTATGAATCATTTCCCCAATAATGGTCCTTGAAAGATGCAAGCAAAGGTTAGAATTGCTTTTTAAAAAATTGCTAGTTGATAACGAGGCTGCTGCTTTGGAAGCTACACGCCTCGGAGACTGTCTTGTGGTTCAGTAGTCAGATCGTTTGTTGAGGAAATGAATGGATACACAAGTGCTCTATTTTTCACAACTGGGGGCCACGTCACACCCTCAAAGCCTCGGTTTGAGGGCAGTCCTTTTCCTCCCCTCTCCGGGACCCTCTTTTCATCCCAAGCTTCTTGGTTGTGTTCTGCATAAATGAGGATGGAAGAAGGAATCATTGAGAAAGGAACAGAAACTAGCACCGTGGGATCAGAAAGAGGGTGCCTGAGTCTTTGCTCTGTGGATAGCTTGCTATGTGCCTGTGAGAAAATAGTTATATCTTGATCATATGAGGTGATTGGTCAAGTTCATAATCTAACATGATGCACAGCACTTAATCGGTGCTCAAGACATACTTAGAAATTTTTTAAATTTCCCTTCCAGTTCTAGAATTCTGAGTCTATGATTCTAGCAAAGCAGTTTTAGCAGACTTGACTCTTCATAGAGATATCCTCTGAGTGCTGAAAATGTTGAACTCAGGGTGTTTTCTGCCTCTGCTTCCCATGAGTGGATGGATGGCAATCTCATTTGTAAGGCCTCTGAAATGATGCAGACTGGGCCACTGCAATATGCTTCATAAACCATCCTGGCATCGCTTTCGTTTTGTTCCTAAAAACTGCCTACCACACACTCTACCAAAAAGAGTGCATCTGCATATACAGAATAAACAAATGTGCTTGTTTACTAAAGAGCTTACCCTGAAAAAGAGTTGAAGGTGAGTTGGTTACATATTCACTGGCTTTATTTGTTGTCCCCTAAAACTACAGAGGTAGACCCCAGATCAGTGCCGATGGCAAAGAGAGACAAACGGCGTGGAGAACGTGTGGGAAAAGGAAGTGCAGACAAAATCTATTTGAGCCTGATAGCAAATGGGCAATGCCTCTTACTGACTTGGCTCTTTCTTCATGTCACTTTTTGGGAGACTGTCAAAGAAGCCCAGACATGGCTAGAGAGTCGATTCCCAAAGGGTTTGGAGAAAGTGGAATCCATTTTGTCCCCGAACCAAGGCTACCAGGACTGAAGAATATAGTAGAAGTCTCCAGCTCACTTCTTCAGTCTGGGAGAAATTGCGATGCATTTAGCTATAGGTGCAGTGTGCTTGGGATTGGCTCTTACTACCTGTTTTTACTGCAGCCCCACTAGTCTCTTGTTGCCACTCATGGCTCAGGCCTAGGTACCTGCCTTTGCCTCAGCTTTTTGCTTAGATTCCAGCCGCCTCCTCTGTCCTGCTAACAGCCCACTTGAAATGGAACCCAGATGCCCTGTTTTGTTCCTGCCACCCCGTCCTTCACAGTCAGACCTCACTGATCTCCCAACCCCAGGTGCTCCAGTAGTGTCTCGTTCATAATAGACCAATTATTGATGGCCGAGGAGACGCGGGGCCTCCTGGATCTTGGCCACCAGCCTGCCTTCTTGAAGAATCACTGACTGGAATCTTCAGGTACATGTTTCGCCAATGGGATTGTGCTCAACACAACCATAATTTCCATGCCTCTGCGTACTGCGTTCAAGAAAGAGCCATTCCGCTGGGTCAGGCCTGTCTCACCAAGGTCCTTTCAGTCTCGCTCTTTGTCCTTCCCACTTACCTCTCATGATGACTCAGCAGGACATCCCGACCAACCAGTTTTGTCCTATTGACAGCAAAACTGTGGATTCCCATCAGTTAAAAAACAAAATCAAAACCACGTTTGGTCAAATGTGCTCGAATTATATAATAGAGCCACAATGCTTCATCGTGAGTTATTACAAGAAACTTCGTACTCTGTGGGGGAAGGTCTTGCCCTGCAGGGAGGCAGCAGACGCACGAGGATCAGGGTGAGGAGTCCAGTCACTAGTGAGCTAAGTCGTGTCTGTGTTTATGGTGTACTCTGGGTGATGTGTGAGCTCCTGGGTTTCAGATGTCTTAGTGTTGGTATTTGGAAAACACTTCCTTTATATCCTCTTGTTTGCTGAAGTTAGTAGCAAATATCACTTCTTTCTTCCGGGAGAGCTTAGACGGCCTATCCTCCCCGTGTCCCACATCAAGTAAGGTCAAAAGGAGTAAGTCTTCATCTGTGTAACTCAGTAGCAAGGGCTGAGATGAGATTTGATGGGTGCTTTTGAAAGAATGATAACTCTTTTCCTTGTGTAAACTCTTTGCCACAAGCACATTTGGAGTAGGGAACTGAGTAAATGTACAATTGCTTGTTTTAACCATCTCCTGTTTGTGGCTTACCTATGGAAGGATTGGAGGGGAGGGCGGGGAGAGTAGAGGAGGAGTAGGCATGTCCTTTAGGAGTGCTGGGTTGAAATTCTGACTTTATTACTTAATGGGCTATGGGACCTTGGCCATGCAACTTGAAACTCTCCAGACACAGGTTTCTGCATTATTAAATGAATGTACTACCTTAAAGCATCTGCATGTTTAAAATCATTTATTCCTTATAACACAGCAAATGTACCACACATCCCCCCTTTTTCGGCCCCTTGTTACATAAAAAAATGCCACATCCACCTGCCCCATAGCCCCAACACACTTGTATATATTGCATGGAATTAAGAGGCTAAAAAGAAGAAATAATGCATATAGCATATTTGGAAATACATCTAGAAATTGGGAATGATATACTAGGCAGACAAAAGAACTGATTTGTTTGCCATATTAAGAACAAACAAACAAACCAGTTTCACTTCTAGATTTTCTGGGAGCATTTTCAGATTATGTCTTTGGGAAAAATCTGTTAATTATTTCCCTCGTTCTTGCTAGTCTAGCAATCCCCCCCCCACCTCCCCCAAATGCACATGTGAGAGAGAGATCCATTTGCCAACTTATGGCCACCCTCCCTCCCTGGATGCCCGGAGATTTAATTCCATAAATCCACCATCTAACCAATCCCAACCAGGGGAAAAGCTCTGCAGAGCTAGAAGGAAGAACTGAATGTTTTTTGGGCATTCTTCCAGACAGCAGCTTGGCCAGGCATGTCCCTAAGGATGCCTGTGTCTGCTTTGTTTCGAGCCATCTGAAATGCGGCACACTGCAGGGTTCAGAAACAGTCCTCATTGTATCGAGCAGCTTTCTTTTCTTTAATCCAGTGCCTGAGAGGCTTTGATTTAGAGCAGATCCAGGAGTATTTCCAAGCTGTCCAAGCCCCAGGCCTGTCTGGTTTTTGAGTCTCAGCCCACCCTTTGGGTCATCTCAGACCAATCACCCCGCCCCCTACTAACCACAGCGATGAGTCTAAAACATTGCTCATCTTGTAGGAAGCACTGCACAGAAGGAAAAGTGAACATTTTGATGTCATACAGACCTGCTACCCTGTGATCGTGAGTGAGTCATTTTACTTTTCTGAGCCCTCTTTTCACCAAATGTGAAAAAAGAAAACCATTCTTACTTTGGGAACTTGTGTGGATTAAATGAGACAATGACTACACATTGTACACACTGTACATTGCATCATGACATACAAATAATGTTACAAAATGCTAGCTGCTTTGTTATTGTCATTAATGTATTGTCCATCTACAACATCCTCATTCTATCCTTTCACCTCATTTACATCTTTTGTTTTTATGTAACTCTGAACTCTTGGCTTAGGAATTGAAATCGTGAAAGCTTTTGGCTCTTTGGACTTCATATATATTCACACCAGTGCTTGGACCTAGACGTTACACCGTGAATTTGGTTTGCTTATACCTCTGGCTGCCAGTGTTGCCTCTGTGCCCTAGCCTTGGCCAATGAGAACATCCTGCCCAGTTATTTAGCAAACACTTGGCTAAACCAGTCCTCCCATTTGCCTTGCGTGTGTGTATGTGTGAGAGGTATTAAATACTGGTGCTATTAGGAGGTATGGTTGGCACCTTCCTGTGGCCAGAAGATGGCGGGGAGAGGGAACAGATGAGATGCTAGTTGAACAGTTAACAATACTACTACAGAAATTAAGTCAGGATAGCTTCCAGAAGCTTCCATATATATATATATATATATTTTGCTCTAAAAGTAACTCTTCTGTTTACACACAACTTCCCCAGTGCAGTCTGGGTGCTGACCACAAGTACCCAAGAGTGTGAAACATTCTTCAGAGGGCACTGGTTTGCAATACTCAACACACGTCTAAGAACAGGACAAGTTTCTGCGTGTGTATGGCCTGTAACTCATTACTGTTACTTCATTATTGTGTATGTCTATGTGTGTGGGTTTATTTCCACATGTCTGTGCATATGTCCAAACAGTATGTAAATATGTATGTCTATTTACATTGTATTTATACTGTAAACGTTTATTAATCATGTAAATGTGCTGTTTAACTTGCCAACCATGTGTGTCTATACATAATACCTATATACACACATGGCTGGCAAGTTAAACAGATTAAAAATTTTAATAATTTGAAACTTCATGAATTAAATTGCAGGTACCAGAGTAGCAAAACAGTGTTCTTATCTCAATATGAATTTAAATTGAAAAATGAAATAAAATTTGTCTTTTTTATGTATAGAAACTATTTTTAACTTCTTAAGGAATTTAAATGAACGATTCTGAACTTTTTTTTTTAAGATTTTATTTATTTATTTGACAGAGAGAGAGAGATTACAAGTAGGCAGAGAGGCAGGCAGAGAGAGAGGAGAGAGGAGGAAGCAGGCTCCCTGCCGAGCAGAGAGCCCGATGCAGGCCTCGATCCCAGGACCCTGGGATCATGACCTGAGCCGAAGGCAGAGGCTTTAACCCACTGAGCCACCCAGGCGCCCAGATTCTGAACTTTTCTATCAACTTTACACAGTATGTTATATTATTACTCATAATAAGTAATTACATAATGAAATAAGCAAATATAGTATTTTAGATTAAATTTACAGCCTATTTTTTTGTAATTTTTGTTAAAATCGCATTTTTTCTAACCATACAAGTAATACGTAATCATTTTAGAAAAATTTAGAAAACATGCAAAAAGAAGAGAATTTTCAAAACCTGGAATATTGTGAGTTAGAAATAAGCAGTGTTGGGGTGTCTGGGTCGTGCAGTTGGTTAAGTGTCCAGAGCTTGGTTTCACCTCAGGTCATAATCTTAGGATCCTGAGATCAGTCCCCACGTTGGGCTCTGCACTCAGCATGGAGTCTACATGAGATTCTCTCTCCTCCTCCCTCTGCCCCTCTCACTCTCTCTTGTGTGTGCTCTCTCCCTCTAAAATAAATACACATCTTTAAAAAAAAGACATAAACAGTGTTCCCATATTTCAATCTCTCAGTCTTTCCCTATATATTTTCTGTACAAATTGTTTTCACACTATGTAAAGTCTTAAATGCTGCATCCTTCTAACATTAAGGAAAATGTTCTCATGCCATTAAGTATTCTTTGGAAAAAGCTTTAGTGGAAGCATTCTATTTATTACATGGAGGTATATATAATTAGTTTACAAATACTGTTTATTGCATCCTTTTTCTGCAACTGCAAGCTCTATTCATGCTTCCACTGGCAGGGAGATTTCATGATGATATCTGTTCATGCATTCATTGAAGTATCCTACTCATTTAAAAATACTTTTAAATATTTTAACACTTCCCCTGTCTCACTATTCATGGGATATTTTATAAATGTCTTTTTCATACTATCCTTTTTAACCAAGAGTTTTGACCACAACTTAATATTCTTTGGGCCAAAGACATATTTCTAAACATGAGTTGTTGAGGTTGATCAAAACTGAGTGATGCTCTGAGGTCTGGGCAAGCAGGCAGACTGCTGGTTTCCCAGCTGAAATGCTCAGGTGGGTGATGGTGATAATGAGGACTGGCGCTCTGTTCTTATTTCCCTTTGAGCTCAAGTTAGACTCTTCCTTGTATTAGTATATCCAAATTACTTTTAAACTAACATCTGAATTATTGTCCTATGATAAAACTTTTCTTAAGATGTACATTTATTCTAAAAAAATTGATATATTAGAGAATTCAAATACAATGTAAATTTTGTGTTTACATGTGATTCTGCCAATAAAAAATATTAAGTGAACAAAGCTATACTCTGCTGGATTCAGCTATGCACCATGCACAATATACACAGACACAAAGACACACACACACACACAAATACACACCCCTCTCCACCATCTACCACCTACCTCCATTTGCCTCATGTGACCCAGGCCACACCATCCATTTGGTGCTACAACTTTGTTGGATTTCATGCAACTCTCCTTCTTTACAATAACTCACTTCACAATGCTCACATGCTAAAAGCACTCTAATGCCCACTTTCGTAAGCCAACATTGGGTCTTTTTCAAGATGCTTTATCTGTGTATTTCTTAACCTTGTAACACCACAGAAGTATGTTACCATTTTTGTTAAGTTTTGCTATGGTCTGAATGTTTGTATGGTCTGAATGTTCTCCTGCAAAACTCATATCCAAAACCTCATGCCCAAAGTGATGGTATTTGGGGGTGGGGCCTTTGGGAGTTGATGACTACTTTTACAGAAAAGACACCAGAGAGCTCCCTTGCTCTTTCTACCCTGTGAGGACCCAGTGAGGAGATGCCACATATGAGACAGAAAACTGGTCCTCTGAATTTGCTGGCTTCTTGATCTCGGACTTCCAAGCCTCCAGAACCATGAGAAATGAATCTCTGTTATTTTTAAGCCACCCAGTCTCTCCTATTAGTGTTATAAGAGCAGAATGGACTAAGATGAATTTGTATCTTTTTTAACGTGTCACTTACACATTACTCATGAAGGTGGCACATGAGAAAGTTAGTGTGTACTGTGTCCTGGTCCCATTTCTTTTCCTAAGCCTTGTATTTTTTATTGTGCTATTCTGCATTGTGAGGTGATTTTTTAGGAGCACATATGCCACATAACAGAACTGACCGTGTATATAATTCTCTAGGGGAAATTCCTGTACATGACCATTATGAAAGTTAATTTTTCTTTAAACTCAGAAGCACTTCTAATCATTGTGCCAAGGTCCAAAATGATTTGTTTTCTGGTTGAGGTTGATCTGAGACTGATGTGGAACAAGTTGGGACAATGCATGTGCCCCGAAATGTCTGGCTCCTTTTCAACTTTTAGGTCTCAGAGAAGCTGGGGACCAACTCCCTCTCTCCCATCCCAATGCCCGGTCACTATTCTCTCTGTTTTATTTTTACTTATTGAATGTATGTGTATGACAGCATTGGATATGTTACACTACATTTTATTATTTGTTCGTTGTTCCTATTAGAATATATGCTCATAAAGGCAGATAGCTTATCTATCTTGTTCTCAGTTGTACTATCACTAAAGAAGTCTGCAACATACAGAGATTAACACAGATTTGTATTTTGTCAACCGAAGATTCCTTTTTTGATGTCTAACATGAAAACTGTAACACCTATTTCCTTATATATGCCCATCTAGAATTATTTTGGGATTTTTCCCTACTATGAAAGCATCAACAAAATACTATTAACTTCTAAAAAATAGGTAAACACAGAATGATTCCAAAATCAAACTTAGGCCTTTTTTTTTTTGTACTATTTTCTAACCAGGTTTTTTTTTTCTTTTTCTAAACTACAACGATTTCAGTTAAGTTAATTTCTAAGAATAGGCCCCTGAAGTGGCTATTCTCTTACCACAGTGG
The DNA here is from genome assembly GCA_002007465.1 of Ailurus styani. Lineage (NCBI taxonomy): Eukaryota > Metazoa > Chordata > Mammalia > Carnivora > Ailuridae > Ailurus > Ailurus styani. Next base: position 21,945 of record LNAC01000271.1, on the reverse strand, counting down.
CTTGAGTGGTAAGAGTGAGGAAGGGCAAGGATGTGTTGGCCCTTGACAAACACCAACTGAACATGTAATCAGAGGTGCTGGCTGGGTAAGGCGAGTCAGACAAAGGCAACTCAGAGATTGCTGCTCACCACACGAAGCTGAAAAGCCAGGGTTGAGATTCAGCAAACATTTATCTAGTGCCCCCTAATGGCAATGTCCAGTGCTAGAGGCTGAAAGAGTGAAATGAAAAATTTAAAAGAGATCCTTTCGTACAAGAGTGTAGAATTCGGTGAGCAAGGTGTAAAAAGTGGCACATGTGTATAGATTTCTGGTTTAAATAGAGGTGTTGTTGCATGAAAAAAATGTTCAACATCATTAGCCATCAAGGAAATTAAAATCAAAACCACACCGAAATACCACCTTACACCAGCTAGAATGGCAAAAGCTGACAAGGCAAGAAACAACAAACATTTTGTGGAGAAAGGGGAACCCTCTTACACTGTTGGTGGGAACGCAAACTGGTACAACCACTTCGGAAACCAGTGTGGAGGTTTCTCAAAAAGTTAAAAACAAAGCTACCCTATGACCTAGCAATTGCACTAGTAGGTATTTACTCCAAAGACACAGATATAGGGAAAAGAAGGGGTACTTGCACCCCAACGTTCATAGCAGCAATGTCCACAATAGCCAAACTGTGGAAGGAGCCGAGATGCCCTTCAACAGACAAATGGATGAAGAAGATGTGGTCCATATATACAATGGAATATTACTCAGCCATCAGAAAGGATGAATAACCAACATTTGCATCGACATGGACGGAACTGGAGGAGATTATGCTGAGTAAAGTCAGTCAAACAGAGAAAGACAACTATCACATGGTTTCACTTACTTGTGGAACAGAAGGAACAGCATGGAGGACATTAAGAGAAGGAAGGGAAAAATGAAGGGGGGGAGAAATCGGAGGGGGAGACGAACCATGAGAGACTATGGACTCCGGGAAACAAGCTGAGGGTTTTAGAGGGGAGGGAGGTGGGGAGAGGGGTTAGCCTGGTGATAGATATTAAGGAGGGCACGGATTGCACAGAGCACCGTAAACACTATGTAAACAACAAATCATGGAACACTACATCAAAACCTAGTGATGTACTGTATGGTGACTAACACAACATAATAAAAAAAAAATAGGTGTTGTTGGAAGTGAAACAGGTGAACGAATGCCCAGGGAAAGGAGCACCCGCTATTTAACTATTTGCCTTTGGACGGGGGGAGAATTTGGATTTGATGTGGGCTGACCCCGAAAGGGGAGCTGTGCCAGTCACCTGCCCCGTGTTCTCTCGAGTCCATTCCCGACTCCTCCCTGCTCTGCTTTGTATTTCAGGAAACTACTTCCCAGGGTCCAGTGCCCACTGGCTCGTGGGGGGGCTTGGTCAGGAGGGAGCTTCAGCAGAAGATGAGAGGGCCAGAGCAAGGGGAACAGCAAGCTCCCTCTCTCCATCTCCTTTGCTTGGGCAGCATGGCTGGCCATGGCCGTGGCTCCTCTGTGGTTCCAGAAAGCGTCAGCCACGTCCTCCATGATTTCAGTGTCCAGCGGGTGGTGCTGGTCCTCGGCTGTGGGAATCCCTGTGTCCGTCCAGCCCAGGGAAGGCAGAGTCTTCCTACTGATGCTCACCTTGGCATTCCATCACCTCCCCCCACTTAGCATCTTGGCTCTTCAGTTACTCAAGCAAAAAATTCCCTGCGTTAATCTCCTCTGTTTGAAATCTCCAGGAACTATTTTTGTTTGACTGCCTGCACCCTCCGTGAAACAGGAGATAAACTCCTCGGGGGGTGTGCAGCAGAGGCTCTGGCCTGGCAAAGAATGATGGGTCAGGCAGATTTAGCCTGTGGGAAAGGAGAGGTTTAAGGCCACCTAAAAACAGGGATTCTCAGACTTGCGGAGACTATGCTGTTGAGGCAAAGCCATTCTGCGCCTGATGGGTCTTTGGAAGGCTGAGGAAGGTTCTCTTTCTATACAAATACAAGGGCAAAATGTTGCCCAGGAAGAGATGTCACCTACGCAGGCAAGCCACAAGGCTAGAGGATTTTGGATCCAGTCCATCGAGTTTAAATCAGCTGGACGGGGCTCTTGGGAATGACTCACCCACTCAGAATTCCAAAGCTGGAAGTTGTCTTCTTCCTTCAGATTATATGCATGAAGACACTAAAGTTTTCATGCGGGAAAGTGCTTTGCTCAAGGTCACACAGCTGGCATAGCTGGAAGGAGAACTCCACTCTCCTAATTTCAGGGTCAAAACTTTTTTTATGCTGTCCTCGGAGTCTCTACCACGCCCCGAGGTTTCAGCTCGGTACATTAGAGGCACATTTGCTCCTTCCATAACTATAAGATTCTTAACAAATTTGAATGGGTTGGTCACATATTAGTCATTTCTAATTTTGAACTAAACATAATAAGCATGTTACTCATTCCAAAGTAACCAGTTTGGTGGGTTTTTAAGTAGAATAAGGTAATTTAATAAAGCAACAGACGTTATATAGTCAACTAAAATGCAGGTAGAATTCAGGTAGTAGAATATATTCTCCTTTGTTAGAAAAAACAAAAAAGCAAGCAAGCAAACAAAAATAAACCTTCGAGACTGTGGTATTTGCTATATTCTTACACAATTAACCTTTATAAAAGCCTACAGTTGTATCACTTCTGCATGAAGACTGAATGCCACGGTGCGGTTTGAGATAAAATAAACTCCCTGAGGCCAAGACTTTAGAGACATTATCTGTTTAATAAATATGATTGTAAAAGCAATAAACAAAGAGCAAGTATACATTACACTACATAGTATTTAACAAAAAATACATCAGAAAAGTCATTTTAAAATTAGAAGTAGTTCCGATACTATAAGAAAACTTTCTCTTTTTTTTTTTTAAATTGGCTTCCTATAAAAATAAGTTGGCAAATGAGGGATTTCAATGCTCAGTTGGAATCCTGGAAAACACATAACAGCTGCCAAACACCCCATTGCTCTCAAAGTTGCTGTTTGGAACTTCTGAAAAAAAGCAAAGCAAACCTCTGCATTTTGGACAGTGAATCCAATTAGGAATAAGGCAAAGGAGAAAATGTCGGTTGGGTAGTTCAGGGTAGAGCGTGCACAGTTTGCCTTCTGGGATTTTTGGAAAAGGTTGTAATATCAGATTTCTAGCTTGCCCTGAATCTTCCCTTCCACATCTAACCCTCCCCATCCACTCCTCTGGCCTGAAGCCCACCAAACTCCTCATTGTGTTTGCACCTGCTGTTAGCGAGTCGGTAGGCACTTGGGTCCCTCCCGTCTGTAGGGTCTCATCACTACGTTCTCTTTGGGACTGAGCTGGAGTGGCAGAGTGTGGAGGTTCCCAAAGTTCTGCGGACATCACAATAACCTGAAAAGCTGGTAAAGATAGACCGCTGGGCCCCAACCCTTACAGTTTCTGATTCAGTAGGTCTGAAGTCGGGGGACCCCAAATTTTCATTTCTAGTAAGTCTGAGGGGACGCAGCTACTGCCCAGTCCAGGTACCACACTTGGAGAACCACAGCGCTAGATCGTAAGAACAATGTGGTCCCCTCTGAGCGGTACCTGGCCTCACTCATCTCCTACAGGTGGGAGGGAGCTTTGAGGAGAGGCACCTGAGGATCCTGGTGATGCTGAACAGAGAGCCGGCCATCTGCGATCACTTTCCAAAATGCCAGGCGTCTCATGTCTACCTTTATTTTTAATTAGGACTTACAAGCCCATTTTTCCTCATGTCTTCTCATGTAACCTTCCATTTATCCCTTCAACAAAGTAATTTTCTCAATATCGACTCTAGGCAAGGCACTGTGCAAGACTAAGAGAGTGATTCCCTTTTTCGTAATTTTCCAATTAAAATTAATTGAACTGCAACTCTGAGGACTCCCTGTGCTGTTTTGAGTGAGCCTCTTTTGGTTTCCAAACATTTCGTCTTCCAGATTAAACTTGGAAGGCTCCAACTGAAGCGGATCGATGAGGATGTTTCCTATGGGATAGGAAGCCTGGCAGGTTGGGGATCAATTGAGGTCTACAAACAGATGGCCGCCTCAGGCATAATCCATTTCCCAGATTCATCCCGGGCATCCTCAACCACAAAAACTTCCGTGTGATGCACTTCGGACTGCAGCTTTGCTACTCTTGCCCTGCCTGAGCTACATAAAGGCAGGGATCTCCAGGGTCTTTGGGACACCCCTAGGATCACCAGGACCCTGTTAGCGACTGTGACTGGCCTGGGAACGTGGCCAAAAAGGAGGCTGCTCTGAGTGGTTTTCAAAACTGCTTTCTCCTATATTTTAGAGGGGGCTTTGCCTAATTCATAATCCTCCAAGGACTTCCCCTGGACACACCTTTGTTTCCTTCTTACTCTGGGCCTTCTTTCATTATTGCCCTGGGCAAATGGGGATTGTCCATGCTCTGAGCCAATCTGCTTTACTTAGACGTCTACCTCCTCCCCTTTAAGCTTACTAATTTTTCCTTTGCCAAAAATATGATACTCAGAGATCAGAGAGCATACCTGGGAAATGTCTGGAATCATCCTACGTAATCAAAATCTTATCCTAATGTAAGACAAGACCTCTGTATATTCTCAGACTTTCTGACATTCTTAAATATTCAATCCATTAACCTGCTTCTTCTTCTGGTTAAAATCAGTTTTATTTTACAAATATTTTTACCGCATTGTGAAAGAACAAATACTGGGTAATAGCAACCATTACAGAAGGAAATTGCCCTGCCACATAGTAACACGTTCGAAACATTTCTCACAAGAATATTCTGGAATCTGCCCTCGAGATTTTTGTAAAGGTGTGAGAATACCACTATGCATTTGTATGCTTTCTTTTCCAGTGTACATGGCCAGGTTTGAGTTGCTTTGCATACATCAACTTTTTCACACAGTTTGTGTGTTTCCAGGTGGGAAAAGGCAAGGCAATTTGGAAGAGGCAGTTCTACAGGAGGAGACAAAAGATACATGGAGCCGAACCCTGCAGGGCAGGATGTAGCTGGGTCAGTGTGTAGGGAAGCTGGCATGCTGACAGATCAGAAACAGGTGGGTGCCAGCAGAGGCTAGGCCAGTATTTAGGAAACACTGAGGTTAATGTCCAGAATCCAATAACATGTTTGGGAAGAAAAAGTAGGGGGAGTTGAAAGACAACTTGGGAGATTGGAAGGAAGAGGTACAAAGACATCAACAACAGATGATGGCCACACATGGATAGCAAACAAATGGGGCGGCCAGACGATGGGGAACCGGGATTCTCTTTTCTACATAAGCTGGGGGGTGGGACTGGGAAAGCTACAAGGGAAAGCCTTGGTGATGGGAAGGGGTGGGCAGGAAACAGAGATCCACTTGTGACATGCTTGCCCCTGCAGCCTGCCTTCCCTACTCTGCCTGCGCACATGAACTTCACCTCGCCCCTTTGTCCCTGTGGCTGCACAGAATGCAAAATGCACGCAGCCTCGTGGCCACTGCTGGCCACCGGAGCTACCAGAGAAAACTTAGAAAAGAAACTGGCAATGAGGAAAGTGGGACAGAGTAACAGCTCAGGGTTTCACACTCCTGTGCATGTCGCTGTGTCTTATGGAAGGGGCTGGGGCGGCTAATCCCCCCATCAGCCTCTAGTGCTAAAATAACTGTTAAGTCTAGAGCCAAGAATATTTCCAAAAACACATGCAGATTTCCTTGGCCTCTATAGGTTATGAATTTTCTACAAACACGACCGATCAGAAAAAAGAGAGAGAAGAGGAAAGGGGGAGGGGAGTGTTTTCCATTAAAACAGAGCACCTGTACACTGCCCCTCCAAGCATGTTCTCAAGGTATTGTCCACATGCACAGGCTTAAAGCTAAAAACCCTTGTTGTCTGTGTCTGAAGAATTAAAAGTCCCGATGCAGTGAGTGTTTGTTTGTTTGTTTGTCTGTTTGTTTGGATTTTGATTGTTTTTATTTTATTTGTTTTTTTTGTTTTGTTTTTACTGGCGTCCTCCATTCAAACATTTACATAGGTAGGGATTTCTTTTGTGCTTTGATTCTCAGCAACTATGGAAATACTTCCTGGCAAAATAGGAAACAGAACAACAAAGGAAAGAAAAAAAACATAAAGTTAGTGGTCATGAAGGATGGTGCACTTGGCAAGAGCGAAATTCTTTCCTGATCAGCAGGTCGCCTGTAGCCTTTGGGGGTTTTCCTTAAATTGCAAATTGTGCCCCAGCAGATCCCCGCTTTGGCGTTGAAGGTGGAGTGGCGTGTCTTGCTCTTTGCAATCGGAGAGATGAGTCACCAGGTTGAGTAGAAGGGGAGGGAGGGGAGGGTAAAGCTACTCTCCTAAGAGAAAACGTGTAACACTTACTCATTTAATGACACTGACAATGGAAAGGTGTCAGAGACTGTGCAACGTGCTGCGGGTGCTCCTGGTGCAGGAGGGATTGCTACTTTAATAAAGTCAACAGCGCAGTGCTTTGTACCCCGTGGAAATGGGACTGAAAACCAAATGACCCACAAAAATGCACTTAGAAGCTTTAGAAGTAAACAGACAGGGTGAACGCTTCTCTGGACTTGAAGACAGAAAAGCCTTTTTCTTTTGAACCTAAAGCAATTACACATTTATCACCCTGTCTCCCCAAATAAAAGCCAGCACCCTGTGAACGCTGGACCCCACATGGGGCTCCAGCTGGCATTATTACGTCCGAGACAAGCCAGGCCCTGCACTGAAATCTCACCCAGCAGCACCACAGAACTCTCCCGCATCCGCTGCAAGAGAGGGCTGTGCTTCCATTTAGCTGCTCCTTTCCCTTTCTAAGTTACAGACGAAAAATCTCCGGGAGCGCCCTTCTAGGAGGTTTGGTATTCTGACACGAGAGTGAGGCACGGACTGTTATCTGGTAATGTATCCGTCTCGGTCCACAATGTGGGATTCGAGCTGGCGACATTACAGCTTCAAGTCCTGGCACCGACAGACAGGATGAAACAGGGCCAGCTATCGGTCACAGTGGCAGCTCCGGGGAACTGCCCGGAAATTTTCCTCTGCCCTAGAGAGTAGGACTTAGCAATTACGCCTGGGGCTCCAGACCTTGCTGCTGGACTCCCAGCTTACTTGGCAGGCAGAGAGCGAGCGAGCGAGACCTCTACTGATACACGACACAGTCCGCTGTAAGACTTCTGCTAGGGGACAGGGGAACAGGAGGGGGACATGTGCCCATCTGCTGGGTAACAGGCCAGCCCTCCAGGGGTCTCTCTCAGGAGACCTCGCTCCTGGGATGTTCTGCAAACTTTCTGCCTCTTGTCCTCGACATGCTGAGGTTCCATGTTTTGGGGTGGGGGGGCAGTTTTCAGACGCCTGCTAGTTAAAAAAAATTCCCGGGGTGATCAGCTTAGCCCTCCTCTATTCTGTCTCATGCTGTTGCTTCTCTGCAAGCATTCTGGAACCATCTGCCCTCCAAAGAGTTGACTCGGGGCCAGGCGGCCCTGTCTTACCCTGTCATTTGCTCCCCTGCCCGGCCCTCCACGTCACCAGATCCAGCCTCTGAGGCAACCTTCTTGCACACGGTTAGAGCCAACGCTCTGCTCTTTGCCCATGAGCATGTTGAAGCCCCGTATTTTAGAGCAAGAGATTTTGCAAAAGGAATAATAAAGTCACGAGAGAGAAAAAACACTACGGAGGAGCAAGAAGGCTTCCCCACCGCCCCACTGCAATGGAAGGAAGCAGGGGAAGAGACATCTTAGCTGCTTCTCTCAGGAACGTTAGAGCAGGAGAGGGTGGTTAGGTCAGGCCAGAAAGGGGTTAGACAGAGTCAGCCGGTGACTACCCGGGCTGAGCGGCTGACGGCTACTGGGCGTCATTTACCTATGAGCTGGCATTCCACCTTCTCATCTATCAGTCGGCCGGGCCTCCTTAGTTCAGTCTGAGGGATACGGGCCCTGCTTTCAGTGTGACTGACCCGACTGACCATCTCTCGATCTTTCTCATTCTGCATCTGGGCATAAACATTAATCCCCGGGATCTTCCTAAAACATTAACAGACAGCATCACTGCTATGCACGGGAGGTGTACGTCACGGCAACGCGTGCTTCGAACCTGTCAGGGAGAAGGAAGGGGCAAGGGAGACGGGGACGGGGGGCCCCCCATACCTTTTAAACTTGTAGACGACGAACACGGCCAGCCCCACGAACACCACCGAGAGCAGCATCAGCATGGCGGAGCCGCTGTGGGTTGGAGTGAGGTCCACCAGCGGGGCTAGGGGAGAACACAAGGCACGGTCACGGGCAGGTCACGGGCAGAGACGCGGACACGCCTGCCTCCGTAAGGCGCTGACGCTCTTCCCACAGACGCGTGGGACGTCCCAGGAAACCCCGTGCGGCTACGCGCAGGTGCGTGTCACGTGGCCGATGCGGAGGTGGGGCATGAGTCGGGCCCAGCCCCCAGGAGGCCCCAGCGGGTCTACACAGGAAGCGCAGTGGGGCCCTGGGCCCAGACTGCCCCGAATCCAGGCCTGCGCTACCCCAGGCCGGCCCTGTGATTCTAGCAAGTGATTTCACCTTCACAGGCTTACGTGGTGACAGGATAACGGCACGGATCTGGTGGGTTTGCGTGAGGACTGGGGGAATCCACGTACGGACAACAGTGCTGGGCCCCTATCAAGTCTCCCCTAAGAATCAGCCTTTCTTACTACGGCGGCTGCTTTTCTTTCTAATCCATATGTAAAACACTAGGATTTCGACATTTTCCTGTACTTGGAGTGCACGCTTTTCTCACACAAAGCAATGCACATCACCAGAAAAAGCAACAGAACATCGTTACGATTGTTCTGTTGTCTCTCACTCGGCTCCCTGCAGCTGTCACGTGAGACAAGGGACTGCCGCCGAATGGAGCCCGCGTATGTTTTCCGCACACACGACACCGATGGCTAAGCGAGTGTCTCACAAGAGTAGCCGCTGTGGTGCAAGAGGAGGGGTGTGCGGTCCCACGTCGTCTGGACGGCTTCCCGGGGCCCCGACAGCAGCTCATGCCGGGAGCAGCTGCCTCTCGGCAGCCGTAAGAGGTTCTCCTCCCCGAGTTCTCTCGCACACTGCAGCTCCGGGGAGCATCTCTCTCCACCCCCAAATCCTCCTCAGTCTGACGGCCAAATCTGTCGTGCGTGAAGGACTTTTTTTCCATTAACTTGTACCCTCTCAAAAAACTGACACGTCGCCAAACCGGCATCGCTCAAGCATGAAAGACAAGCCCCGTGTACACCTCAGAAGGCCCCGGCGCTGAACTTCACCTTCCGCCATTTAGGGAAAGCCTGATACTCAGAAAGGTAGGCGACTTTCGAGCGCCGTTTTCTGTGGCTTTTCTCTGCTGGGCGCCAAGGAGGAGGCAATGTTCTGGTCACCTGGGTGTAAAAGTTCAAGAAGAGGTGCTTGTACAGAAGGACCCCAGCAGGACTCGGGTCGCTCCTGCTGTCGGGTTTTTGTCAGGTTACGTTCCAGCCCGTGTTCCGGATACCAGATAGTTTGCTGGGACACCGGTCCAGCCCTCTTCCTCAGAAAACAGGTTTAGTTGTTTTAGTAGAACCAGCTTTTAGGAAGCAGGAACATGAAGCGACCCCTGTGATCTTCTCTGCCCTACGTCAGGCAGCACTTACACCGCGCGGCCCGTGGGTGAGTCTGGGCGTGAGGAGGCCGCAGGGACATACCCAAGGCACACGGGCTTCCAGGACAAAATGAGAAAATGGAAGTGTCTTTCATTTACTAAGGCAAACACAGTGCCATCAGCCAAGGAGTCCAGAAATAGTTCAGAACTCGTCACTTGGTAGGGTGTCACTGGGGAAGGGGGCACCTTCCATTTTTCATAGGTAGTTTTGCAACTGATGTCCACACACGGAAGGCAGGGCTGTGACCTGTGCTGGACCGGTAAGAACAGTGAGGCTCTCACCGGTTCACATCCTTGCAGAGGGCTTGGAACTGCGAAGTGGAAGAAAGACTTGCACCCGAGTCCTACCACAAACACACGCGGAGCTAATTTCAGTGGAAAATAGCAGAAATTTCAAAACACATTTCTGAGAGTGGGGATTAGGGCTAAAACTATGGTGCCAGAAGCAAATTAAGTGACCCAACTTAAGAAATTATCAAGTCTTAAAAGGACCAATTAGAATCATAAAGCACGCACTCTCACACTGGGGTGACACGTGTGTGTACACACACATTCGTATGTGTATGTGTGTACACACACACGGTGCAGGTACGTAGAGAAATGTCGTCAGCACCTGGCTTCAACGAACATCGACCCACAGACAATATTGTTTTATTTTTATCCCCATCCAGTCCTCACAACCACAACCGTTGGATTATTCTGAAGCCAATCTTAGCCTACCTGTAATTCCGTCTGTAACTCTAAAAGATAAGGTCCTCTCTCTTGATATTATCACAATACTCTTATCACATGCAAGGAAGTAAAAATGGCAAGACATTCTAATGCAAGCCCTTAGCTCCGCAGGGAAACAAGTGCAGGTTCAGGGAGAGGCCTCTCTGTTTAGGACGGTTAGAGACAGGTTAGCTCAATTAGCTAAACTTGTAATTCTTAGCCACATCCTCTCTGAGAATAAGCAGAGATCAGTGCTACCGAGTAACCAGGAGGGATACTAAGCCTGCTTGAAAGGGCTGGCATTTGAAATAAATGGGAAAGTAAAGAGAGGAAATTGCTTTAGCCAGGCTCTTGCTAAAAGAGAAAGCACACACACACACACACACACACACACACACACACACACACACACACACGTCTCTTCCCTTCCTCATCATCTTTCTCTACAAGTTTCTAACGGTCCTTGTTTTTTTTTTTTTAAGATTTTATTTGACACAGAGAGAGAGATCAGATCACAAGTAGGCAGAGAGGCAGGCAGAGAGAGGAGGAAGCAGGCTCCCCGCTGAGCAGGGAGCCCGATGCGGGCCTCGATCCCAGGACCCTGAGATCATGACTTGAGCCGCAGGCAGAGGCTTTAACCCACTGAGCCACCCAGGCGCCCCAAGTTTCTATCATTCAATTCTAAATCATTCCTACTTAAAACATCATTCGTATACAAGCAGCATTAGCATGGGGAAGTAATTAGCAGTGTATTTTGGGAAAACAAGCTTGTGTTCTGAGATCTAAAGCGCGGCTGTCTGCTCCCCCGTCTCTGCGTGGCTTAGTCTCTGAGGCAGGCAGGCCGGCGAAGGCAGGCAGAGCAGGGGCAGACCGGACGCCACTGCCCGGAGGCTTCCGAGGGGCTGCTTGCTGACCTGCCCCTGAATACAAACAGGCCTATGACTGCTGCGCACCAGCAGCTGCGTTATCTTAGTGTGCCCGACGCTTAGGTGTGTTTGGATGTATTCTGCTGAGGAATGGAAACTTGTGATAAATGGGCTTTAGCTTCTTGTGTGGAATTAGCATAAATTAATCCCTCTCTATTTGCGGCCTAAACAAGGTAAAGGCGTGAAGGAAAATGCTGAGTGGTTTATTGGTCATTATGCACACTGAGTAAAGCATGGATACATCAGTACTGTAGGGGACTCCACATTTCTTCTTCTTTTTTTAAGAGAGGAAGTGAGGGAGGGGTGGAGAGAAAGAATCTTAAGCAGGCTCCATGGCCAGCACAGAGCCAGATGTGGGGATCGATCCTTAGAATCCTGACATCATGACCTGGAGCAGAAATCCAGAGTCGGACACTTAACCGACTAAGCCACCCAGGTGCCGCTAAGTCTGGGTGCTGGCACACACTGTTTATGAAATCCTGGGAGGACTCAGAAGTGCACCGAATTCTTATATTCTATTCAGGAGGACCTAGGCTGATTACAAATACAGCACTGGGTGTGCAGCCTGATTGGGATGCTCGCTCTCCCTTTTCCACTGCTCTTCCCCGTCTCTAAAATAAATAAATACATCTCAAAAAAAAAGTTCATAGCAGCCCTGTAGGGGAGAAATTCATTTAACTCTATCATAGTGTTTCCCAAAATCATATGGCCATGGCCCCTTTGCAGACCAAGGTCCTGCACAACATGCTTCAAGAAAAGCTTTACCCTGGGTACCACTTTCCCCTTTGCTGCAGCCTTGTCTCTTGGCTTGGTTTATTTCCAAGCTAGAAGGTCAACAATATGGCGGCATCAGCTGGTGAAACCGTACTCTTTGTATTCACTCTCATTTGAGCAAAGGGACTTTCTTGGAGAACTTCTAACTGCACTAGGACTCTGAAACCCTGAACTACATTTCTAATCCATTTCTATATTTCAAATCCAGAAGTTAGTGCAGTCAAGGAACTTATAAAAGCAAGTTTGCAAATTTGAATTTCTTTTTGACTCTCCTGCCTCCAAAGCAGAACTACACTGGGCTTTCGTTACATGCTCTGAATATCACAAAATCCATGTGGTCAGAAATCTCTTCTCCAGAAATTAAAATGACATGGGAATGGCACAAAGTTTATTTAGAAAACAGAAAGAGTGGGGCATGGGTGCCTGGGTGGCTCAGTGGGTTAAAGCCTCTGCCTTCGGCTCAGGTCATGATCTCAGGGTCCTGGGATTGAGGCCCGCATTGGGCTCTCTGCTCCGCAGGGAGCCTGCTTCCCCCTCTCTCTCTGCCTGCCTCTCTGCCTACTTGTGATCTCTCTCTGTGTCAAATAAATAAATAAAATCAAGAAAGAAAGAGAGAGAGAGAGAGAAAGAGAGAGAAAGAGAGAAAGAGAGAAAGAGAGGAAAGAAAGAAAAGAAAGGAAAGAAAAGAAAGAAAGAAAGAGAAAGAAAGAGAGAAAGAAAGAAAGAGTGGGGCTCCTGGGTGGTTCAGTCAGCTAAGTGTCTACCTTTGGCTCAGTTCATGATCTCTGGGTCCTGGGATCCATTTGGGCTCCCTGCTCAGTGGAGTGTCTGCTTCTCTCTCCATCTGGCCCTCCCCCTGCTTATTCTCTCTCTTTCTGTCTCAAATAAATAAATAAACACCACCTTAAAAAAAGAACAAAAGGTTTTCATTTACAAAGCTCTCTTTCTTGGGCAACAAACCTTTTTGTTGGTTCAAATCCCAACCCAACCATGAGAGTCTTAAGGACTGCCATACCCGACTGGGATAAAGCCATGGCCCTACAGGCCTAAGGGCCAGACAGTGTGAGAATTCCAGGGAGGCTCTAATGCTGAGTGAAGCATTGTTGCTAGTTTTAAACTGAAGATGAGTCTTCAAGAACATCCAGTCATGGAGTTTAGGTCACTTGGCCAAGTAATGACAACTCTGGGTACCTCAAAGACCAAACTTATCACTGTGATTGACAGACAGGAAGAGAAAGATGCATTTTGGTTTTCTAGGGTTGAAAGTCAACAAGAAATCCTGCTTACTTTGGAAAGTGTTTCTCAAAGTAGAAGTTTACAGACTACCTGAATCAGAGTCACCTGGGAAATGTGTGAAAATGCAGTCTCTTAGCTTCATTTGAGAAAAAAAACAAATTATATCCCTGAGAATCGGTCCTAGAAATCTGTACATGTAACACGCTACACCTGTCATTGTTATGTATACAAGCTTGCGAGCACTGCATATTACATCCCACCTACTCTCCTTCCTAAAACATCCAGTCCCTGTCTTTAGAGTGTGTCTGACCTTTATATTCTCTGGGTCACTAAAAACAAAACAAAAAACACACCTTTTGATTACCAATAGTAGCTGAATGTGGTTATGACTTCAGGAGAGCCTGCTAGAGTATCTAAAAAGCATTTCAAGTCTCCCCTAAGAGAGTGGTCAGCCTTATAGAGATTGATTGCATTGCTAGATCAATTCTCTACCACTCTCTGTGCCCAAGCCTTCCACAACTTAAGTTTGAAGTTTTCACACCAAGAGGTGAAATCTGCTTCCTCATCCCTTGAATCTGGGCTAGGGCTACAACAGCATGTGGCCATGGCATGACATGGGAATGAGGGTGTGCCAACTGTGAGCTTCAAGGCCTCTGCATTTTTGCTCTCTCTCAGAATACTGTCATTGTTATGTAGGAACACAGAGTAGCCTGATCAAGCATGACAGACCACGTGGAGGAGAACTTAATTATATTAATCAAGGCTGTTCGAGAGTCGCCTATAGGTAGCAGATGCCCAACACCTGGGACAACCCAGCTAAGACCAGTAGAACCCCCTACCCAATGATTCATAGCTGATTGCAGACACACAATGAGCAGAGATAAAATAAGGACCATCCAAATGATCCATAGACTTGACAGCAATAATATATGCTCACTGTTAAGCCATTAAATTTCTGCATGGTCTTTGTCACACAGCAATAGCTTACTAATATCTTCTTTATTCAAAATTCTTCTCTTTCAACTGGTTAAACATCCAACTAGCAATTCTTATGTTTGGGCTCTACATTACTTAATTCTTGCTATGGACCTCTGCCCCCACTGGCAGGGAGGCAGGATATAAGTAAGATAATCCTACCTATTCTCTTCTAAACCAGAACACTTTACTAATGAAAAGGAATGCTCTTAAAGTTTATGCACACACTATAGATATATTCCAGAACGGTCCTTGTCACTCTAGATATAAGAAACCTAATGTCTAAAAGGTAGCTTGTACTAGGTTCTGGTGTCTTCTTTGTCTTTTACATGTGTTCTCCTGCCTTCTGTTTCCTGCCAATTTCTCTGGACAATGTGTCTTGCCTTCCCCTTGGGGAACTGTATCTGGGGCATCCTAACTACTTATTATTTCTACCTATTTCCAACGTGATGCATGTTTGTACCCTGTCTCTGAATGGTTCATCTGATAACTCTCTCTTGACCATCTTCCGCCAAAGAGTTTCTAGAAACACCTCAGGCTGTGCCAAATCAGGCCAGTTACCATTAGATATTTAAGGCATTTTTATGGGTCCAGGAAAATCTTAGAAAAAAACTATGAAGAAGGAATCTATTAAAGCTAAAGAGCAACCTCAGTGCTGGACCCTGGTTTATTTATGAAAGTATCACATTCATGTAAGTGCACTGGAGAAAGGAGTATGTTTAGATAACTTGGCATCTGTTCTTACTTGCCATAACACCATGATGGCTTAGTAGTTGTCAGAAGCCAGTGGATCCACATGATGTGAAAAGCTTAAACATTTGCAGGTGGAAAAAAAATATATATATATATATATATCTGGGGCAAAAAAGTAGAAGAAAGGAAAAATGCTACCAGGATGACTATATTCACAAAGACTTATAAATGATAACTGTGTAGATAACAAGGCAACCAGAGACTAAAGAGACAGATGAATTTATTGGCTGTGGAAGAATTTCACCCCTAAATGGAAAATGTTATTGCAACAATTTATTTCACTTTACAGTTCAGAGCCCCACAACCCCACAATGTGGCATCTGCATCCAGAATGATGTGGTTTAGATTATATTGTATTTTCTTAAGCTCCTCGACTAATGCTAATTCTGCCTTCAAGTAGAAAGGATCTTTCTCAGTGTGAAACTGTCAGGCAGAATTCATGATGTATCCTGACCTAGCGTGAAATTCTGGTTCCTCATCCCCTCCCACATTTACTCATAACATATCCAAGGGTAGCAACTGAAGCCCAGAAATATTAAGTCTCTAATATCTCTGTGATAATATCTTTTTATTACACTAAAAAGAAAGAAAGAAAGAAATTGAACCAGTCAGCAGCAACCATGGAGAGCCAAGATCACACAAGATAACAGTTCTATCAAAAACCTACACATACCCTTGACAAAGGACAGCTTTCCTAAACCCAACAGCTTAAATCAGATGACTGCTAGACAGACAGGAGAAGGTGGGAGGTTACTATGTATTGATTTTTTTTTATTATTATTATTCAACCTGGAATTTGAGGCTCTTCCTTTGAGAAATATTAACCTTTCACATTTTTTATCATATGCATCCAAGACTCTGAAGAGCAGAGACCCCATTGGAAAGCCGAAGGCAGAAGAGCACCCTGATTCTCTAACACATGCAAAACTACAGTGAGATGCAGATGGATCATTTTCTGCTCACACTAGCACATTAATAGCATCTAGATAATATAATTTGTTCAACTTTCATAAAACTCATGGCTATTCAATTATATCTGCCACTAAGATTCTAGTTCACACTTTAATCATTTTTCAACTGCCTCACGGCCACAGCTCTTGGCTGGCCTTTGCCATTCATCTAGATTATGGATAGAGGAGATCTCAGATTCAGAGATATGTTCCATTTTTCCCCCTTCATCCCAGTCATCTACCCATTCTGCCAACTAGGTTGGCTCCAGATATGCGGAAAAATTAGATTTTAATGTTTATTACTAATTTCCTCCTGCACTTAATATCACAGACTTTTTTTTTTTTCCCACAGACTCTTCTTTTAAACGCATGCCTTTGTTTTAGTGGATGCCCTGCACTGTAAATCGGATTTATGGCTGGTGATAGGCATGAGTGTGTTATGCAGATGGAGTTGTGTCTGTGTAATGTTCTACTGGAATGGTTGGTGAGCTCGGGGACAGGGGCGAACCTGTTAAAAATGCAAATTTCTAGGTATGACTCCTTAGGATTCGAATACAGGGTTTTGCAGGGAGACCTGAAAAGTCTCTTATTTTTGAGAAGCTGCCGAAATCATTGCGATGTAGAGTCGGGTCAAGAACAGCTGCTTTATCGCTGGGATGGTCTACACTGGCTTGTATGGAGTCTTTTCAACCATACCTGTTTTGAGGGAAGATCAGTTCTGGCTCTTCTGGCTCTACTAGGTTCTCTGTGGAGCAGCCCCTACCACCTAAATTTCAGTTTATTTGTGCAATAAATCACTCCTGTGAAATGCAAATCATCCCCATAGTCCTGTTGTTTGTCATTTAGTGTGAATCAATCTGTGTTCTCAAATAAGGTGTCAGTGTTATCCCTTGCTTGCTGGCTGAGTCACTTCCATTCTCATGCAGAGCCTCACCTCTTCTACCTTGAAAGAACTGACACATTTTTAAGTTGCTTTCCCCCACTTCCACTCTCAAATATAACCACCGAATTTACTCATGACCACGGGTCCTTCACAGCAACAAATATACAGGCTGTGAAGTAGCATGAGAGATTTGTACCAGCAATCAGGGCTTTGATCTCTCCACTGTCAGCAGACCCCTCCACCCAGAAACCTGCTAAACGATGGCAAATCAAAGCTCTGAGTTGAATGTGAGCTCCTGGGCTCACCTGAGTTTCAACATCTTACTTCCAGTCCTGAGGTGGGGTTTCCACTCCTACACTTGATGACATCAAACCCAACATGAACCACTGATCTATAGCAACCAAAAAGGAGGCTCCTACTTCTAGGTCTCCATCTCTATCAGATAAATTACCATCTCTTGCCTCTTGGGTTGAAAAGGTCTTGTAAAATGCATAGATACTTTGTTAAAGAGAGAAAGGATTAGTGACTATTGCCCAAACTTATTATTTAAAAAATCCTTCCATCTGCCCCTTCTATCCTTTTCCATATTCATCATACTTTGTAATTTCTTTTTTTTTTAATTTTCATTTATTTATTTGACACAGAGAGAGAGATCACAAGTAGGCTGAGAGGCAGGCAGAGAGAGAGAGAGGAGGAAGCAGGCTCCCCGCTGAGCACGGAGCCCGATGCGGGCCTTGATCCCAGGACCCTGAGATCATGACCTGAGCTGAAGGCAGAGGCTTTAACCCACTGAGCCACCCAGGTGCCCATACTTTGTAATTTCAAGGATGCATTAATAAGAGTTGTCTCACTAGTCTGCGTGGACAATGAATAACAGTTTATAATATGAACAGTATATAATATGAATATAATATGAGTGGAGTATCAAATAACGGCAGATTTGATTTCCCTTAATTTATCCCTCTCTCTTTCCTTTGCTCATAATTTCAACTTCAGGAGATACATCAATTACGAATATTTAAGGATATGGGGTGCCTGGGTGGTTCAGTGGGTTAAAGCCTCTGCCTTCAGCCCAGGTCATGGTCTCAGGGTCCTGGGATCGAGCCCCGAATTGGGCTCCCTGCTCTAGCAAGGAGCCAGCTTCCTCCTCTCTCTCTGCCTGCCTCTCTGCCTACTTGTGATCTCTCTCTGTCAAATAAATAAATAAAAATCTTTAAAAAAAAGGAATATTTAAGGATATATAACTAAACACCCCAAACCATGTCAAACTGTGCATCACTTTGTACAGAAATCACACATCACCTTGCTATGCCTCTGCTCAACACAGCCCCCAGTGCCTCAGTGTGGCATGTGGCATCCTTAGTTTCTCTTCCCTTGGTGAACTCAGATTCAACATAAAGGCTCATCTTATTTAAGCCTTCTGCACAGAATATTCTCCTTCCTCTTTATTTAGAATTAGTAAAGTTTCATGCAAATCCTTTTCGTGCCTCAGGTGGACCCAGTGTGGAGTAAGTGAGGGTCCTAGCTCATCTCACATCCCCAGATGAACCAGAGTTTTGAACGCATAATTGCAAAGCGAGGCATAGAATCCTATGAAGAACAGATGATAAATCAGAAACGGACCTCACCCTTGAGTAAATTCCAAGTTACTAGGGGCAATGAGAAAACTATTGGCATTTCAAGGGTATTTTCTTAACAGCTTAGGTTTGTTTTTCCATAAGTGCCAGCAGAGATCAAAAGCTCTGCATTAGATTTGAAGTCTTCCTGTGAGTCTTCCTGGAAAAATTCTCCCCAGGATGATGTCATAGCTTTTAAAATGTGGACGAGTATAGATAAATAAAGATACTATAAATAAACAAAAAATTGCAGGCCAAGGTAAAGGCACAGATGAGACAGAGCTCCAGGGAGATGTCACAAAGATGTGAAAAAGGTCTGGTTTGCTAAGGTCAGGAGAGGACAATGAAGGTGTTGACCCTGAGCTCTGCCATTAGTGAAGCTGTTCTCTGATGTGGGGAAACACTCCTATCAGTGACCAGAGCAGGGAGATAAAGGCTGAAATGTAGACTTGCTGCAGTCTCCTTCAAGCCGTCCTCCTCACTCTGTCTCTAGGTTCTCTTACTCTGAGACACAGAACTCTAATTTTTCTTCAACTTACTTATTTCTCACAATGTGTATATAAATGATTATAATATTCCTGAAGGGATACCTGCTATAAGAGAAACACGGAGATGCATTTTCCTCCGATGCTTGTTGTTGAATGCGTGAAGGCAGGCTCCCCTCACCAGCTGTTTGGTAAGAAGGAGCATGTCATGGAGCAGGTTCACAGTTGAATAAACTGAACCTAAAGGTGACTGAGGGAATGGGATTTTGAATATATCTTAGTGGTTGTAAACTGATTACACATCTAATTATTTGTAAAAGCCAGAGTTCCTGAGCACCCGATATGTGAACATTCTCTGCTAGGTACAATGGTTACCATCATCGTCATCTGACAAATACAGGTTTTAAAAATCCATGTGAGGGGCATTTGGATGGGTTAGTTGTTAAGCATCTGCCTTCAGCTCAGGTCGTGATCCCAGGGTGCTGGGATCGAGCCTGGCATTGGGTTCCCTGCTCCTCAGGGAGTCTGCTTCTCCCTCTCCCGCTCCCCCTGCTTGTGTTTCCTCTCTTGCTGTGTCTTTCTCTGTCAAATAAATAAAATCTTTAAAAAAAAAAATCCATGTAAGTTCAGAGAAGGGACAGATGATAATAAAAGTAAAAGTTGTAAAAGTACTTTTTTCTAGTAAAGACTCTAGAAAGACACCATGCAAATGCTGGCACTGAGTTCAGCCTTAAAATACAAAGCGACAAGAGATGGAGAGAGGTGGTGGACACGGGAAGAACAGTGTGCTTGGGAACAGCATGAGCAAAGGTTCACTTCAGTCAAAACACCAGCATTTCTGCTCTAGGACCTGGCTTGATCGATTTCTACTCCTTTTTCCCACTCTCTGGGCTGTGTAACATCATGGCCTTTGTCTGCTAAACACGGATGCTTTCTGGTCCCAAAAGCTGAAAAGAGCTATGCTGGTCACAACCCTCCCTCAACTTCTCCCAACAGCTTCTCATTCTCAGCCGATTCATATGTAATTTCAAATCCCTTTTTTCCGCAAAGAGAATCTCAGAAATATCGTTGTTGAGTGGCTGAGCTCTCAAGAGGAACTGAAGAGAAAGGGGGAAACAGGAATCACTAAGAACAAAACAAGGACTGTGTTCCAAGTTGAGCTCAGTGTAGATACCAAAGCTAATGAATTCCCAGGTAGAACATGGGGCGAACAACCTACATCCAGTCTCTAATGACATCGGGACCTAGAAGTGCTTACCGAGTGCTTCCATAAAAGCAAACAGGGAACTGAATTTGAAACACAAAATAAGGCCAGTAAATTCCTGAAAGGAGACAGCTCTTTTTCCTTGGAGACAAACCAAATTATGCACTGCCTCTCACACTAGCAACACACTCTGGCTCAAACATTTTTAGAAGAAGGCTGCCGAACATCTGCTGGGCAATTAATGGGAGGCAGCAGCGGGTGAAATGGTCCCTGGGAAGGAATTAGCAATCCTGCTTATGAGACATGAAATGTTGCAAACAGTGGTCCTTTTTCCTTTTTTTTTTTTTTTTAAATTTTTAGTCCTTCTGCTTGCAGGAGGGATGAAGAAAAGGTAGGATGAAGTGAGGTAGAAGTTCAGCATCAAATACTCTTCCTCACTGTTCCCTCTTTCCCCATGTATCTTCATCCCTTTCTTCCTAGCCAGCCGAACATGAGTGTGCTGATTTTAACTTAATCAAAGAAAGTGTGGCAAGTGTCTCAATCCACTGATCTCCCACCCAGGGTGCCACATTTTCTAAGTGTGCAAGAATTCCCTCCAGTGTCTTGGTAGACACAATCCACTACTCCGTTCAAATAGTTTACACCAATCAGATGGCCAGGGCTGACTTAGGGGCACTCTCCCAAAGGCTAGGATGACTTAGGGGCACTCTTAGGGAAATGGATTCCTCACATGTTTCACTTCTTCACCAGAGGCACCAAAGAGTACCCATCTTCACATAAACCTTGTCTCTGTAGTGACAGGCTGAGAGTGATGCTGCACCTGTGGGTAGGACCAACTCTACCACTCTTAGGAAGAACACAGCAACACTCAACAAAGACCAAGTTTCTAATTCCATTATTCTCTCAACCCTTGATGTCTTCTCCCTTTTCTCTTCAAACTGGAGCTGATTATTCACATATAAGTCTGTATCTACTGCAGTCACTGAGCCAGTCATGATAGGAAGATCAATAATGCCAGGTGATCAAGGTTTGGAATTATCCTGCCAAAACATCCTCCTATCCACTCCAACAGAGAAGAACCCGGAACAACCCACAATGGTTGGAAGTCAAAAGACTTTTCTCACTTTCTCCCAATTGCCTAGTCTAACACTGGTGTTTTGCCTCAAACTATTTTTTAATTTTATTCTCTTGATAATCTTTCATCATATTGATCTATGTTGTGGGGAGTCTTCAAATCTCAGAGTGCTTACATGAGCTCCCAGTAATATACCTTCCTTTGGCCACCCCCTTGTTCCCAGAGATCTGAGTCCTGTTCCCCAAGTTCCCAGTGATGGAATGAACCGTGAACATTATTAATTGGAGAAGTTTTCCAGAGTTTTCCAGATGCCAAAGTTTCCCAACTTTGCCATCTGGAACTTACATTGGTGGAAGTAACTGTTCATGGATACCAGGGATGGGCTTTCTTTCCCACATGGAACTATGAATCCCACACAGATGCCTCTGCCTGCCTTTGCTGTATCTGTTTCCCTGGCCACGCCCTGGCTAAACCAGTTTCAGCTAATTACCACTTTTTTGATCCCTATTTTTATAGCCTGATCCCAGCTCTACTGGTTGCCATTATAGGAAACCTTCCTTAAGTAACATTTGAAATAACCTTTGGAATTCAGCAAGATACCCTGAACAATCTCTGGAGTGTGATGTCCAAATCAGTTAAATAAAAATCAGGCACGAGCGGCAAGATGGCGGAGGAGTAGGAGACCGATTATCATCAGGTCCCAGGAATTCACC